>CM033027.1:26421240-26516240 GCA_019207045.1 Branchiostoma floridae x Branchiostoma belcheri
AAGGTCGGCTGTTTTTAAGATCTTAAGATGATCTTGCGCATTTTTCGCCCAAAATTTGCCCCCCTCACATATAAGCGAGCCTCTTGCGATCGACGGTGAATAGATCTATGATAATGATCCTCCCATGACCTCTTGCACGCGGACAAGGGAACACAAAACGTTCCTCAAAAAAGGAAAGAGATCAATAAATGTTGCTTATTTTGTTGTCGGAATCTTTTTAACCAATGAATGGAATGCGCGGTCATAAGAGAAATGACACAAGAAAGGAAAGTGCGTCACAAACCCAGCCTACATACTACCACAGGGGCCACAATGTTAGAATTACCCTCACATTCCCAGAAATTCAATATTTGTAAACAATCTGAAGTCGGGTGAACGTCGCCCGAACGTCGCCTGACTAACGGGCGTTCGCCATCCGATTTGCGCTCGATGATCAATAACTGTGTCTGTGCTCGCCTTTCGGTCTTCAATCGTTGGATTGACGCAAGACTATTGACCGACACCCCTGCGAGGCAGGCACGATTTGCACGCACGATCTGCGACTCGGTAACGAGCTCTGCGATCTCGAAGATCTCCTGCGACTTGTCGCTTATGTTAAGAACATGTTTCGCTGCACCGCGACCGTCGTAAGACTCCTGAAAATTGCCGGCGACCCCTAAAAATCGCAAGATGATCGTGAGAGCACCGGACGTCTTACTCACGAAAATGTCATTTAGAGCTCGTAAACTAGTCTTCCGATCTAATCGCGCATAATGTGAGGGGGGTATTAGGACAGGGTCATATACGTCGTGCGATTGTTCTACGATCGCAAACTGAGGACATTCTAGGGTGCCTGAATATTTCTCACAGAATTCAGCTCTATCTTTACGTAGAAGACTGTTTTAGATACTCGATTGCTGTCGTTTCTTTCACAGCTTGATTGAAAATCTTATCGAGTCTGAAATCATACGATTGCAGACGATGAATGTGTCACCGCGCAGTAATACCTCTGTCACTTTACCCACGATCTTCGGGCGTATCGATGGAAGATCGGCCATATTTAAGATATCGACAGAGGGCTGCACGTGTTGTCACCTGAAAACCGTCCCTGCCACATATAAGCCATAATTTGTACCTTGTACAATTGTTTTGCAATAAAGTTATTATTTTAAGCGAGGCTCGGGCGATTGCCGCAAAATCGTCATCCGATCGATTTTCGCCAAATGTGACAGGGGCATTACAGACCTGTCTTGCGCACTGTTGAAGAGCTATATTTCTTTCCCCGGGTTAAACGCTAACATTTGGACCTGGTCGACCCTTTCTAAAATGAAGCTGCGTTTTGAACGAATCGGTCGACATTTTGTAGCGCACCCGTATGTACTTTCTACAAAACCTGGTTGATTTACCTGGGGGAATGACGCAGCCGAATGCGAGTATCATGAAGACCCACGCCGACATCTTCTGATTCGCGCACACCAGTACTTGCTAGTAAACAATTGCCAGCTGATAGTTTTATCAAAATGTATGTGATCCAGAATTGTCCGTCCCAGGTTCTACAAATACGTAAAATGACAACCTCGCGTTTTTGCAAACACACCCTGTTGTAGAGGAAATTGGTCTGTTGCTTTTCTAATATTGTTTGCTTCAGGCTCCAGCTCATCGGGCTTTTCTTAAGGGATTTTTTTTACAACTGATATGAACTTTCTAGTTCATGGTTGAAATAACTTTCAATGATTCATTTTGCCGCTGATCTCAGCTTTTCAATGCCGTCCCCATGTTCAATGGTTTGTTATAAAAAACTTTGATAACTAACGGACGGGTTATGAACGGATCGTTGCGATTTTTGATCTGTTGGCTGATGTTTTTTACCAAGAGACATGATCAGATGAGAACCCTTCATAAATCCTATTGAAGATCGAGTTTCCTAGCTGGTCTCGTTGGAGTGCGCATATCAGTCAGTCCTGGCCATAAACACTTTGTTAGAATTCGCTGAAACAAGGCTCTCTCTCTCTATATATATATAGACGCAATCAGGTTATCCTCCTTGATAGAAGTAAAAAAAATTCAGTCCTAAATTTCTGTCCCACCGGAAAGTCACAAAGGTCTGGATGATAATCATGTAAAGGCAAAAAAGTCTCGTTGAGCCCTAATAATTTGTACAAAATCTTTTCGATGCTAGAATTTTGAAACAAAGTCTTCCTTTTACCCCATTTTCTGCTATATCAATAAGGACCCGCGCTGTGAACCTGAATCTGGTACCATAGAGCCATGGCTCTTATGCAAAAAGAATAAATATTAACTATGTATGATGCCAACTTATGTCCATCTCAAAAGACGATTTTGTCCAGCTATAAAAAAATTAAACATCTAAAACTCGTAACACCGGCAATCACCATTGGAATCGCCCTTTCATTTTTTTACCCTGTTAGTTTGCAGACGCGACTTTGGCTGCTTATGCAAAAAATTTACTGACTAATAGTCTGTGCCTTTGAAGTGGTCTTCACTGGAGGTGGATTTTTAGATTCAAAAGAACGACAATAGGTCAAAACAATGCGTACAGTAAGGGTAGGGTCATATACGTCTTGCGATAGTCCTACGATCGCAAACTGAGGACATTTTGGGGATAGTGAAAACATAGTCCTGAATATGTCCAAATAATTCAGCTGTATTTTTACTAAGCCTGTCTGAGATATTCAATTTTGGTCCGACGGTTTCTTTCACAGCCTGATGCAAAATGTTATCGAGTCTGAAATCATATGTTTGCTGACGACGAATATGTCACAGCGCAGTTACAGACCTACATGTATTGTGCACTGTTGAAGAGCTGTTTTTCTTTCCCTGAGTTAAACTTTAACATTTGGTCCTGGTCGAGCCTATTTTTATTAAAGCTGCGTTTGGAACGAATCAGTCGACATTTTGTAGCGCTCCCTTATGTCCTTTTATAAAACATTGTTGACTTACCTGATGGAATGACGCAGCCGAATGCGAGTATCACGAAGACCCACGACGACATCTTCTGATTCGCGCTCACCAATACTTGCCAGTAAAGAGTTGCAAGCTGATAGTTTTATCAAAATGAACGTGATCCACAACTGTCCGTCCCAGGTTCTACAAATACGTAAACAGACAACCTCGCGTATTTGCAAACACACCCTGTTGTAGAGGAAATTGGTCTGTTGATTTTTAATACTGTTTGCTAGGGTTCCCCGGCTCATCGGGCTTTCCTAAAGGGATCATAGTTTTCTACCGCCAACAACTGATATGCACTTTCAAGTTCATGGATGAAGTACAAGTAGCTTCAATTTTTTCATTTTGCCTTTGATCTCAGCTTTTTAATGCCGTCCCATTGTTCATGGTTTGTTGTGAAAAACTTGAATGACTCACGGACGGATTATGTACGGATTGTAGCGATTTTTCATCTGTTGTTTGATTTTTTTTTTTCAAAGAGATAGGATCAGATTATGAGCCTTCATAAATCCTATTGAAGATCGAGCTTCTTAGCTGCTCTCGTTGGAGTGCACATATCACAGTCAGGCCTGACCATAAATACTGTATAAGAATACGCTGAAACAAAACTTCATAGAAGTAATACAAAACTAGAAAGGCCGACATTTGCTTAAGAGCAAATACAGCATATTTCAGCCATACCCCTTCCCACGCAACATTGGACTGTTCCAAATCACCCCTGCGCAAAAATGGAACATCCTCTTAACAGTACATTATCCCCCAAAGTGGACTGGTATTGTGAATTGATTCCAGGTAAAAACAGAGCTTGCTTCTATTTTTCAGAAAATGACAATAATCACACTTTCCATTCAGAAAATTTTCATCATGACTGAAAATTGTTGAATGACTTCATGTAATGTCATTAACAATTTTCAGTACGATAACTAGGTGTAAGTTTAAAAAAAGTATAAGCTCCTTGTGATGTGGGTACATTCATTATTGCAGTGAAATTTTTTTTTATTCAAGTAGGGCATACGATTTAATAATTATCAAGCAGGTGCAGGTACTGTAGGAGCGTTTGTTTTCTTCAAGCTGTAAAACTGTTAAACTGTTTTACTTTGCATGCAATCAGCCATCGAGCCTATTATTATTTTAGTTTAACAACTTCCTGCCAGACCCGGAAGATACGATTGAACCTTGTTCGAGGATTTATTTTCGTCTGCCTGGTCAGTCTGTTCATACCCTCGAGGCTGGCGCTGAGAGTGCTTTATTGGGCTGAAACTCTGGCAGTTTAAAGTTACTTACAATTTAAATGTTCAAACTTTATGTCAAACAACAACAGCACTAGGAAATGTGGCCACTATAGACAGGTGGTCACTATAGAGAAAATGCTGATCTATTGACTAGGAGCCATACGTTACACATGATCATTAATCATATAAACATTGCACAGGTAAGCCAATTGTTTAGATGTACAATTAAGTTCAAATAATTCTGAAGAGAAATATTGATGAGAAAATAATCATTCTCGCCACTAACTTATAATTACGTATCAAAACTAAACGCAGATTTTCTAACTAACGCACCTTTCGCCGACTTCATCAAAGGACCGCCGGCTATCAATCAAACACGGCTGTTGATTAGACTTAGAGTTTCAAACAGCCATGTGCTGTGTGCCAGTTGACAGCGAACTTCATGCTACGTGATGTTTTACATTGCTTGGACCTTCTTTCCTACAGCGGTGCTTCTACAAAATATTTAGACTATAACACTGAGTCCCACATGTTTTATAGAATAGAATTTGACGCAGAACAGCGTTTTTTGCTGGGTATTTTTCTTGAAACATGTTCGTGGGAATATCAGCGAGGCGGCGACGTAGGGATATCAGACCGTCAACAAAAGTCGCACGGCGGCTAACGGCGCATCGAAGATACTAGCGCTATAAATAAGCGCTTCAACTAAGAATGGCAACCCGTACAATATTTTTGTATACTGTTGAGCTAAGTAAAGTTTGTTGTTTATGAGGTTTTAGTTGTCTTTGAAGCTTTGACCCGAAATATTTTAAAGTCAAACTGCTGAAGAGAAGTAAGTGACTGCTACGATTATCGTAGATATGGCCCTAAAAAAACTGATAAAAGAAGCCTTCTCAATAGTCTAAAATGCAAGAGCTTCCGGGGGGGGCTTCGCCCACCTGCCCCCCCCCCCCCCCACACACACACAGTGGCCCTGCCCCTGGACCCCGCCAGGGACATTCGGCGGCCCCCGGACCCCTGTCCGACGCTTTGAAAAAATCCTGGCGAGAAGTCTGTACGGCCTGAGTCTTCAAGTTAACGTATTGTGTGGTCCCGCTTATGAATATTAATTAGCCTTCGCTTTCCTCTTCGCTGATTGGCTGAATCATTAATTGAATTAACTCTTCCTGCCGGCTAGACGCAGGTGCAGATGTCGGCTCTGTGGGGTGAACGTCCGAAAGATCATGGCATGGAGAACGAAAGAAAACCAATTTCCCCTAAAAAAAAAGTGCTGTAATTAAGCCTTTTACAGTACTTTAAGCCAAAAATTTTACTTGGATCATTTTATCAACTATCTTATGCCTATCTATACCAAATGTTACTCATACCAGGGTACAGGGGTGCAAAATATACCGTTATAAGACCGTCAACAACAGTGGCACGGAGCTAACAGCGCAGCGAAAATACCATCGCTAGCGTTTCAACTTCGGATAACAAGTTATAAGTACTGTTGAACTCAGTAACGTTAAAGTTTGTTTTTAGTTGCCTTTGACGGTTTGACCTGAAATAGTGTTACGCTAAACTCCTGAAGAGAAGTTAAGTGACTGCTGCGATTATCATAGATATGCCCCTAAGAACTGATACAATATAAAGCCTTCTGAGTAGTGTAAAATGCGAGAGCCTTAGGCGGGCTTCGCTCCCCCTGGCGGGAACACTGCTATATACGGGATCATGAGGCCCCGCTTATGAATATTAATTAGCCTTTGGCCTCCTCTTCGCTGATTGGCTAGGTCTTTGATTCAATTAACTCTCCGGCTGACGCGCACAGGTGTGGCTCTGTGCGGGGTCACGGAAGGTCACGTCAGGGGGCCAAAAGAAAACAAATTTCCCCTCAGAAAAGTGCCAAAATTAATCATTTTAAAGTTGTTTATGTCAAAAATTTTACTTGAATCTTGTTACCAAGTATCTAATGCCTATCTATACCAGATTTCAGGTCATTTAATTGTAATACCAGGGTACAGGAGCCAAAAGTGTCCTTTTTTGGTCAAAAATTGGCCAAAAATCGCAAAAATAAGCATTTTGTTGCACTGTACACCAAAAGTGTTATTGAATTTATAAGAAGGGATTATCAAGGCACATCTGTGTCAAATTTCAGCTCATTCGGTTGCAATACCAAGGTACAGGAGCCAAAAGTGTCATTTTTTGGTCAAAAATTGGTCAAAAAAATCGCAAAAATAAGCATTTTGTTGTACTGTACACCAAAAGTGTTATCAAATTTATATGGGGGCATTATCAAGGCACATCTCTGTCAAATTTCAGCTCATTTGGTTGTAATACCAGGGTACAGGGGCCAAAAGTGTCCTTTTTTGGTCAAAAATTGGTCTAAAAATCGCAAAAATAAGCATTTTGTTGTACTGTACACCAAAAGTGTTATCGAATTTATATGGGGGCATTATCAAGGCACATCTCTGTCAAATTTTAGCTCATTTGGTTGTAATACCAGGGTACAGGGGCCAAAATATACAGGTTTGGTCTAAAATTGACCAAAAAATCTCAATAAAATCATTTTAGAGGCAGATATGAAAAAACTGAGAAAAAGCATCAAGGTATTGACCCATTCTACCCCTGTGCCAAATTTCAGGTCATTCGGTCCAGGAACGGCGGAGAAGAATCACTTTGAAGATTTGACAGGAGAAAGAAAGAAGAAGAAGAAACATTACGAATACAATATATTTCAACATACTATGTATGGCTGAAATATAACTAGAAAGGCCGACATTTGTGGGTGCAAATACAGCATATTTCAGCCATACCCATTCCCACGCAACATTGGACTGTTCCAAGTCACCCCTGCGCAAAAATGCAATATTTAATGTAAGTTATCCCCAAAAGAGAACTAATATTGTGAATTGATTCCATGTCAAAACAGAGCTTGCCCAATATGCCCCGGGCCCATATGGAAGAATATAATCTTCCACAGGAGCGCCTATGCATAACTGATTGGTTTTTAGAATTGCGGCAGCCCCTATTTTTCCGAGAGTGAAAAAAAACGCATTGAGAGTGTTTTATTGGGCTCAAACTCTGGCAGTTTAAAGTTACTTACAATTTGAATGTACAAAGTTTACGTCAAAAAAGAACAACAACAACACTAGAAGTACCTACATTTGTTCGGGGAAAAATACATGCATTCTCGCCACTGTCAAACTTACGTATCAAAACTAAACGCAAGCCGTCCAATTTTCCCTGTCCAAATCTGCCGAAAATGATTGATAGTGCCATGCGGAATGTTGGTAAATTCATCGACACTAACGTTCAATGCACGCGTACCGTCCGCTACCGCTCAAATGACCCTGTCTGAACTCCAAATCCTCGCAAACTACAATTTCAAACCCGGCAAAGGGGACCATATGGCCACTGTAAGGCTGTAATATGCATCTGTTTGTGTATATACGGGATTGCAAGGCCCCGCTTATGAATATTAACTAGCATTCGCCTTTCTCGTCGCTGATTGGCTGGCGTCCATAAAGTAATTATCTCTCGCTCTCCCCAGACCGCTGGCACCTGGCACGTGTGGGCTCTGGGGTCACTGGAGTTCACGGCAGGAAGCCGAAAGAAAACCAATTTCCCCTCAGAAAAGCGCTGAAATTAAGCATTTTAAAGTAGTTTATGCCCAAAATTTTACTTGGATCATTTTACCAACTATCTAATGCCTATCTACACCAAATTTAAGGTCATTCCATTGTTACAGTAATTCAAGGGAACAGGGGGCCACAATATACCGTTTTGGTCAAAACATGACCTTTAAACTTCAATAAAATCATTTTAGAGGCAGATATCAAAAAAATGAGAAAACAGCACCTCGGTATTGACCCACTCTACCCTTGTGCCAAATTTCAGGTCATTCGGTGACGGAACGACGGAGATGAATCGCTTTGAAGATTTGACAGGAGAAAGAAAGAAAGAAAGAAAGAAAGAAAGAAAGAAAGAAAGAAAGAAAGAAAGAAAGAAAGAAAGAAAGAAAGAAAGAAAGAAAGAAAGAAAGAAAGAAAGAAAGAAAGAAAGAAAGAAAGAAAGAAAGAAACATTACGAATACAATATATTTCACCATACCATATATGGTATGGCTGAAATATAATTACGAATACTAGAAAGGCCGACATTTGCTTGAGAGCAAATACAGCATATTTCAGCCATACCCCTTCCCACGCAACATTGGACTGTTCCAAATCACCCCTGCGCAAAAATGGAACATCTTAACAGTACATTATCCCTCAAAGTGGACTAGTTTTGTGAATTGATTCCAGGTAAAAACAGAGCTTGCTTGTATTTTTCAGAAAATGACAATAATCACACCTTCCATTCAGAAAATTTTCATCATGATTGAAAATTGTTGAATGACTTCATGTAATGTCATTACAAATTTTCAGTACGATAACTAGGTGTAAGTATAAAAAAGTATAAGGTCCTTGTGTTGTGGGTACATTCATTATTGCAGTGAACATTTTTATTCAAGTAGGGCATACGATTTAATAACTATCAAGCAGGTGCAGGTACATTCAAACCTGTATTAGGGGCCACCCGTCCATAGTGGCCACTTTTTGTCGGTCCCTTGGGTATTTTATCTACAAGTTGCCACCTCTATACAGAGGCCACCTGTCTATAGTGGCCAAATTTGTCCGGTCCCTTGAGTGGCAGCTATAGACAGGTTAGACTGTACTGTGTAGTAGGAGCGTTTGTTTTCTTCAAGCTGTAAAACTGTTAAACTGTTTTACTTTGTATGCAATCAGCCATCGAGCCTAATCTTATTTTAGTTTAACAACTTCCTGCCAGACTCAGAAGACACGATTGAACCTTGTTCGAGGATTTCTTTTCGGAGGTCAGTCTGTTCATACCCTGGCGCTGAGAGTGTTTTATTGGGCTGAAACTCTGGCAGTTCAAAGTTACTTACAATTTGAATGTTCAAAATTTATGTCAAACAACAACAGCACAGGAAACACCTACATTTGCTCTGGGGAAAATACAGCACTTTTCTTTCCAGTCCAGTGATAGAAATGTGGCCACTATAGACAGGTGGTCACTATAGAGAAAATGCTGATCTGTTTGACTGGGAGCAATACGCTACACATGATTTCAGTACACTGATCTTTACTTATATATAAACATTGCACAGGTAAGCCAATTGTTTGGATGTACAATTAAGTTCAAATGATTCTGAAGAGAAATATTGATGAGAAAATAATCAATTTCACCACTGTCTAACTTATAATTACGCATCAAAACTAAACGCAAACTGTCTAACTAACGCACCTTTCGCCGACTTGATCAAAGGGCCGCCGGCTATCAATCAAACACGGCTGTTGATTAGACTTAGAGTTTCAAACAGTCGTGAGCCAGTTGACAGCGAGCTTCATGCTACGTGATGTATTACATTGCTTGGACCTTCTTTCCCACAGCGGTGCTTCTACAAAATATTTAGACTGTAACACTGAGTCCCACATGTTTTATAGAATAGAATTTGACGCAGAACAGTGTTTTTTGCCAGGCATTTTTCTTGAAACATGTCCGTGGGAATATCAGCGAGGCGGCGACGCAGGGCTATCAGACCGTCAACAAAAGTCGCACGGCGGCTAACGGCGCAACGAAGATACTAGCGCTATAAATAAGCCCTTCAACTAATTATAAGGATGGCAACTCGGACAATATTTACAAGTACTGTTGAGCTAAGGAAAGTTTGTTGTTTATGAGGTTTTAGTTGTCTTTGAAACTTTGACCCGAAATATTTTAAGTCAAACTGCTGAAGAGAAGTAAGTGACTACTACGATCATCGTAGATATGACCCTAAAAAAAGGATAAAAGAAGCATTCTCAATAGTCTAAAATGCAAGGACTGCGGCCCCCGGGCCACTGTCCGACGCTTTGAAAAAATCC
The DNA here is from genome assembly GCA_019207045.1 of Branchiostoma floridae x Branchiostoma belcheri. Lineage (NCBI taxonomy): Eukaryota > Metazoa > Chordata > Leptocardii > Amphioxiformes > Branchiostomatidae > Branchiostoma > Branchiostoma floridae x Branchiostoma belcheri. The sequence goes on from CM033027.1 coordinate 26,431,325, forward strand.
TGGCGAGAAGTCTGTACAGCCCGAGTCTTCAAGTTACCGTATTGTGTGGTCCCGCTTATGAATATTAATTAGCCTTCGTTTTCCCCTTCGCTGATTGGCTGAACCATTAATTGAATCAACTCTTCCTGTCGGCTAGACGCAGGTGCAGATGTCGGCTCCGTGGGGTGAACGTCCGAAAGGTCACGGCATGGAGAACGAAAGAAAAACAATTTCCCCTAAAAAAAGTGCTGTAATTAAGCCTTTTACAGTACTTTGTGCCAAAAATTTTACTTGGATCATTTTATCAACTATCTTATGCCTATCTATACCAAATGTTAGGTCATTCACTTGTAATGGCAGGGTACAGGGGGGCAAAATATATTGTTTTAAGAGTTAAGACCGTCAACAACAGTCGCACGGAGCTAACAGCGCAGTGAAAATACCATCGCTAGCGTTTCAACTTCGGCTGATAAGTTATAAGTACTGTTGAACTCAGTAACGTTGAAGTTTGTTTTTAGTTGCCTTTGACAGTTTGACCTGAAATACTGTTACGCTAAACTCCTGAAGAGAAGTTAAGTGACTGCTGTGATTATTACAGAAATGCCCCTAAAACTGATACAATAAGCCTTCTGAATAGCCTAAAGTGCAAGAGTTTCAGGCGGGCTTCGCCACCCTGGGACCCCCAACGGGGCTCTGCCCCTGGACCCTGCCGGGCCGGGGCCTTCGGCGTTCTTCGGCGGCCCCCGAAAAAAATTCTGGCGGGAACACTGCCGTATATACGGAATCGTGGGGCCCCGCTTATGAATATTAATTACCCTTCGTTCTTCGCGCACAGGTGTGGACTCCGTGCGGGGTCACGGAAGGTCACGCCAGGAGGCCAAAAGAAAACAAATTACCCCTCAGAAAAGTGCCCAAATTAATTATTTTAAAGTAGTTTATGTCAAAACTTTTACTTGGATCATTTTACCAACTATCTAATGCCTATCTACACCAAATTTCAGGCCATTCCATTGTAAGACCAGGGTACAGGGGGACAATATATTTTATTTTAATCAAAACATGACCTTTAAACCTCAATAAAATCATTTTAGAGGCAGATATGAAAAAAACTGAGAAAAAAGCATCAAGGTATTGGCCCATTCTACCCCTGTGCCAAATTTCAGGTCATTCGGTCCAGGAACGGCGGAGATGAATCACTTTGAAGATTTGACAGGAGAAAGAAGAAAGAAAGAAACATTACGAATACAATATATTTCACCATACTATGTATGGCTGAAATATAACAATATATTTCACCATACTATGTATGGCTGAAATATAATTAGTCGTGAAATTTCTGTTACACCAGAAAGTCACAAGGGCCTGAATGATGATCATAGAAAGAAAAAATGGGTCGTTGAGCCCTAATAATTTTTGCTTGTTCATTATCATTTTAACGGATTATCGTGATTTTTTTATCTGTTGTTTGATATTGTTTTCAAAGAGACGGGATCAATGTATGCCTAAGCTGCTGTGTAACACCGAACGGCGTTTGTACCGGCTATATAGATACAGATACAGATCAGATTAGGACCCTTCATAGATCCTATGGATTTTAGCTTAGCTTCGCTTGTTGTTGCATAATCACATTGAACTTTGATGGAAAAGAACTATATCCTTCCAGTAGATAAACGCCAGTGTACATACTGGTCGGTTGTAAATGATAGTGTAGCCACCATTGCACATACTTTAGCATACTCATGGGTATACAGGTAACTTTGGACTATACAAAACATTCTGTTTACGTTTTTGTATTGGATCATGTTATGCTATCGATGTACTGTCAAGCACCTTTGACCCTTTACTGACGTCACACTTCCGTTCCGGAAGTGTGACTTAGATTTCGGGTCATTACAACTTGAGAATGATCGGAGGAATGATCTAAAGCTTGTTAGTAAGCGCTTTATTTTGTGTACGGATATAAAGTCTTAAAAATTGTATCATGATGTACATAAAAGTAGTGTTTTAACCCTATTCAGACCGGGGGGGGGGGCTTTTGAGGCCCGCGCCAACTTCGATGTCCTATAACGCCAGAACGCCTTACGCTAAAGCCACCAAATTTGGTGAGTTTTCCTAAAATATTGTTGGCAACAATTTTACGAAGTTTGACAAATTTTCCATTTTTTCGTGTTGCCATGGCAACCGTTTGCTGACAGGCTGTTTTGCCAAAAATCACTATTTTTGGTTCTAACAATGTATTTTTCACATTTATTTGCTATATTACTGCTATTTTGTTACATAGATAAAATCTTATATTATTTAGCATATCTTTCATAATTATATATGCATAAATTATGCTAATTTGATGACGTCATCAGCCCAAAATCCAAGATGGCGGACCGTATGGCCAGATCAAGAATAACAAGCTAATTATCCCTTAAAATTTGTAATAACCTGGTATTTTTTCATCAAAAACCATCTAAATGAATGAATTTAGTCTATTACCATTGCCCTTTGTGATTATTTGTTGCAAAAAAAGGAGTTTTAAAAATTCAAGGTAGTGGATATAATATGGCGGAGCCTAACTCGTATCTTAGATGTGCATGACGTCATTTTATGACGTCATTATGACGTAATCGATGTTGCTATTGGCAATACAAGTCGTAATAAACATTATCATTCTGTAATCTGCACTTGTTACATTTTTGTCGTATAACTTGAAGTTTGTCTGAGAATACCCTTCTTTCATGGGTCCGGCCAATATAATCAAATTGATGACGTCATAATTACGTCATCTTACGTCAACGTAACGTCAAACGTCATAGACTTATCAGATATTATGTCGATATCATGTCCTAAAAATTTGGTGGCCCTACGGCACGTCGTTCAAGAGTTAGAGGACTTAGAAGTGGAGGGCCTCAAAAGCCCCCCCCCCCCCCCGGTCCAGGGATGACCAAAAAAGCCCGGTCTGAATAGGGTTAAGTGAACAAAACATGATTGATGATTAGGTGTTCTTGATATGATTTGACCTCATTCTAATCTGTTTCATATTGGACATGCCGATATTATGCCAAAACAATGGGATGACCAGTTTTGTATGCCATAGGCCACAAGACTGAGGGGACCCCCTGATGGATATATTGTCACGCATTTATTGCATTTATTTATTTTTCTGGTATTTATGATACGTATACAGTATTTAAAGACGATAATACTTGGTTTGCATAACAGATGCACTAAAATGTTGAAATCTACCGTACTTCTACATTCAAACCAACATAATAAATTAGAACAATAGAATCTTTATTGCAAAGTCATACTCGAAGACTTATTAAAAAATACATGTATGATGATGATAATGATACTGAATGGTATACAACAACAAAGTGGGCATTAAGTGAAATAGGGATTATATATTGAGGATGCAGATTGGATTTCCGAAGAAGAATGGTATGCTGGCACTTTATATGGAAGCGATAAATGATTGCAAAAATATAGCTTGTTTGGCATTTAACCCGTTGCAGGCTAGGGAGGGTATATTACAAAAAACACCACACATAATAAGACAGTCATCTGTTTAATCACGCTTGAAAACATCCACCGCATCAGTTACAACAGTTATATTATGCGGATCACATTGACAGTTCCAAACAGACAAAGAAAGAGGAAACAAATTAAGCCCAACTATTTCAGATACATTAGAAATGCAATTTATGCATAACACAATCCTCTTAAAACTCATCACGCAAAAAAATGCAAACAGTTGTTGATCGCCCACATCAGCACTTTATCCCCCTTCGATTATTGCTTATCATTCAGGCCCAACAACAACTACTATACAGTTATCAAATTTATACAAAACAGATAGAAAAAAATATGTTTAACAATTGTTTCTGTCTACGTATGCTCAAAATTGTGATTAATTATCACCATCGTAGATGCTAAAACTAATGATCAAATGTGCAGAAAACAGCTGCATCTCAGCGTGAACAAAATGGTCCCAGAAGATATGGTCTCATTGATGAGTTTCTTCTTTCCATATACTTCCATGTTATAATTCGTGGTTTTCATGGGCGCGTTCATAATGACGCTAAGTAAAATTTTAGCAGATTTTTCATTCTGTGTTGAGCACATTTACCCTGCATCGTGGGAAAAAATTGCCATCGTCAAATAGACTCTGGTTCTTTTTTTTATAGCAATTACAAACTACGATTAGTCAATCCCCACAAAAGGCACTTTTTCGCTTTGAGTGTACAACCGCACCACTCAGAACCCAGGACTGTGTACCTCCGACCTAGCGCGAGGCTGCAAAACTTTACCTGCCAATTTCTTCAGTTACAAACAAGCTTTCACCAATGTAACTTTTGAGATCAGTTCCGCTGGATAAAAGGGCTTTCTCACCGCTAAAAACACGCATCCATGCAGCCGTTTATTTTTTGGTTCGGATCTCTTACACACTCGGAGTAATACATCAATGAGACCTTAACACAGCATCTGCTTGGCAATATCCAACTATGGCAAGCCGCGTAGACAGAGACCATCAGAAAACGAGTAACGGGGGTTCTTAACGTTACTGTTATTAGCTTATAAGGGCAATGTATGAATAACACTCAAGAATCATCAACATGCAAAAAAAAAAATAGCTTACTTCCAATAATACACTCTGTTTAACACCATCAGCTATCTGTTCATATCAGTAATTGATCCCCTTTAGATTTGCGCTCATTGATCCTTTGGATCTAACAGTGTTTTCATTCAAGGACATGTGGTACTTTATCATAACATTATGTCTATAGTATCCAATGTAGTAAATGATGGTCGCCACATAACATCTGCTTGGAATTTCAACTGGAGCAACAGCTGATCGATTCTCCATCAGACAGCTACGAGCACACGACATGACACCAAACAAATGCATGCAACAAAGGGAACGTAGAGATACAGCTCCAAACAATTGTCACATCACCCAACTACAGTACTCCGTCGGAGGTTACCCTCCGTCCCGGAGTTATAGAACCTTAATTAAGAAAAACACCAAAAATTTGTAAACCTCCAAAAAAAGCAAGTACTCTTCTTGGCCACCGTAGAACCGATGAACAGCGGAGACAGAATCCAGTCTGCCGCTATCCCCTTGCTGAAAAGAGAGACGAATCGATTGTTATCAGTAAGATTCAAATACCAATGTGCATTTATAAATTGGACGGTACAGCAGACGCTTGGAAGTACGATTTTTCACTGGCAGTTTCTATTGTAAATGATGATAAAAGAGCACAATACACGCCCCCGTACTCTTGAGTTTGGTAGAAGTCAGGAAAACGATCGCAAAGTTTGATAATGGACCCCTACCCGCTTTGTAAGGCACTGCAGTGGAACTCTTGTTCTGAACATGATGTGATAATGGTTTTTGATTGGAAGATGAGAGCTTTATTTTGGTTCTTGCAGTTTAGTACATAAACTGAAATTCTAAACCAAATTACAATTGTGGGCGTATGTTCGCCCGAGAGTATCAGTCTTTAAAAAGTATCATTATAAAACATACGTAAGTACTGCAAAAGACAAACGTAAGTACTGCAAAACGTAAGTACTGCAATTTTGGGCCCCCTAGCGGGAATGGCATGAACCTGCACGAGCCTATTTTGTTTAAAACATAGGATCAAAATAGTTCAAGAACGTGTTGATAGATCGCCATGGTATTTGGTATGTAGAATGCCTGAGTGATTACGTAACTAATGAGATACTTGTAACTAACAGTGAATTTACATGTACGTAATTGATGAGGAAGTTTATAATGCAATTGCAATTCATAACGGAGCTCTCAAACTTGTAACATATAACATATATTGTACACCTACTACACCAAAAGACGACAAAGTCCTTTTGCAGACTGATCAAAATTAGCTCTCAACTACAATACTCCTTTGTTTGCCGTGGTGTGTATGAAATAATTCCCGACTCAGAATTCCTAATAAAGTGAAACTTTTCTTTTTACGATTTTTCCATTATAGCATGAAAAAGGTATTTCTGAAAAAAAAAAAAAATATATATATATATATATATATATTATATTATATATATATTGACTCACCGTCCTAGCAGACCACGCCAGCGTCCTCACCGTGCCCACAGTTATGTGAGCCCCATCCGTTGTGCCTGCAATGTTCGATGTTTCTCTCGGAACCCCCGCATTCCACATTGTCCAGCCAGATCTGGCCGGATCCCGCCCCGAAGGCTGCGTAGGATCGGGCCTGGGTAGCGCCTCCGTATCCCAGCTGACGGCAGATCACGTGGGCGTCGTTCAGGTCAAAAGCGTCGTCACAGACGGTCCCCCACTGTCCGTTATGGTACACTTCAACCCTGCCTTCCCTGGACGAACTTCCACCCACGAGTCGGATGTCTGAAAAAAGGCGACATTTAATGAGTTGAGATAGATAATCTGTCTCAAAAAAGCGTGAGCTAAATATGTTTTGGTTCATTGTTGTTTTCTTGCCACATCACACTTATTCCCTATTCATCCTTGTCGGTGATTGGCCCCGGAGTTTTGACCTTTGACCCCACAGAGATGCATACTTCCTCAGTTCTCCTGTGGTCCTCCGGCCACGTCTGGAGCCTGAAGCGACCCACCCACTCAGCCACTTTACAATTTTTCTGCTTTGCACGGAATAGGACGCCCGCTGACTTTGGGTTCCAGACGGCGATTTCGCACTTCTTCATAACGAAGGGCCGAGGACCGATCAGGACAAATAGGATACTAATCGGGTGCACGTTGTTGGACGACCTGAAGAATTGCGTTGTCATGCGCTTGAAATCCACTTTGATGTCGAATCAGCAATAAGAAGATATGCTCTATCGAGCGCTTCTTTACAAGAGTATCCAAGACTTTTGGAATTAAATTCCAAGGGGATATTAGCTCATAGTTGTTGGAAACTTGACGATGACGTCAACGTGAAAATGTATGGAATGTCAATATTGCTTAACGTTGATCATATTTCCAAAAAAAAAGGAAAAAGAGCCACCAGAGTCAATATATATACTAATCGTAATGCAAGATCACTGTTATCAGTCAAAGTCAGAAGCCATCGGATTAATATTTCACAAGCCAAAACAAATACTCAAAACTAAACGATTTCAGTACAGAATTTCTAACACTTGGAATACTTTGAAACTAAAGGGACAAGGATTTTTCCACATTGTCCATGAATGTACTGCAGACTATTTATCATTTATGAATCATCTGTATATTTTTTTATCCTGTGATATGTCTTTATGTGCCATGTGTGTCAATAAATAAAGGGCCGCAGGACGAATAACTGCCATAGTTCAAGAAACCGCAGTACACCGTTGTTGCGATACCGTAAACGACATTATCTTACTGGTATCAGCACTTGTACAACCCTATTCAGACCGGGCTTTCTAGGTTAACCTGAGACCGGGAAGGGGAGGGGTAACTTTGGGGGTACTCCTGTAACTGTTAACCGACTTATCATATGGCCACCATTTTTTTTTTTTTTTGAAAAATTGGAAACTCATCAAATTTGGTGACTCTAGCGTAAGCCGTTCGGGCGTTGTGGGACATCAAAATTGGCGCAAACCTCAAAAGCCCAAAATTCTACACATTTACAAGTTTGTAATTTTGTATATCATCTGAGTGAGAGTGGGTGAAGTAAAAAAAAAAACTCTTGACTCACCGCCCAAGCAGACCACACCAGCGTCCTCACCGTGCCCACAGTTGTGTGAGCCCCATCCGTTGTGGCGACAGTCACCGACGCTTGTCTCGGAACCCCTGCAGGCCAAGTTGTCCAGCCAGATCTGACCTGACCCCGCCCCGAAAGCTGCGTAAGATCGGGCCTGGGCAGCGCTTCCGTGTCCCAGTTGACGGCAGATAACGCGGGCGTCGTTCAGGTCAAAATCGTCGTCACAGACGGTCCCCCACTGTCCGCCATGATACACTTCCACCCTGCCCTCTCTGGGCGAACTTCCACTGACAAGTTGGATGCCTAAAAAAAGATATTTAATGAACACTTCACAATACTTTATGTCTGGTTTTGTTTCAATTCTTTTTTGAGCTCACGGACATCAAGAACTTACTCGTTTTCGGCTGCCTTGTGGATCCATGCGATATCTCTTACATCATTTCTATTCTGGCACATTAGATAAACGCAAGTACATCTACATTTTATCAGTCTTTTGGGGCTCAGGATAGTATGCAGTAGAAGCCGCTTAATTGCACAGCCTATTTGCCAGTGAATTTGGTGCAATTATCCGGCTGGTGCAATAATGCGAAGTTATGTAGCTGGACCGCACCGGTTTGGGATTTTGGGATTCCGTATAGTTAACAGAAGTGTGCGTTAATCCGTTGTGCAATTAACTGGCTTCCACAGTATTTACAATGTTCAGGCCTACTCACATAACAAATATCAGAATTATCAACTCAAGCATTTTCGAGTTGGCGTGCTGACAGACACTACCGGGGAAAATACAAAGTGACTTCAGAATCTCCGTTTCTTTGAGATGAAATTTACATGTGTTACATTTATTGAAGTCCAGTTATTGAAATAATGGAAGGATACAATTTCCTCATTAATAATGCATATTTAGTCCTCATTTGCATACCATTTTTATTATCATGAAAATCTTTGCCTAAGCTACCTGCTTGCCTAAAATGATGGCAATCCTTCATTCCATTCTGCAGTTATCCTCTTTGGAATGGTATTTCTGTACAACATTGTCTAAGGTACCTACAGACCAAAAATTATGAAAATCCGTTGTTCCCTTCATGAGTTATCCTCTTCAGAAGTTTTTGACAAAAATGCCCCTGCTTTCCCAAACCTAGTCGGTAGGGGGTCCAAACTTATCAATTCTCCCTGAGCAAAAGAGCTATCTAACACCCGAAAGTTATGACCATAGCTTGTTCATAACAGGAGATAGCAAAACCCAAACCCTTGGAACACTCCAAGTATGGAACCAATCCATCTAACCGTTCTTGAGTTATCTTGTTTACACACACACACACATAGACACACAGACAAACTCAGGGTAAAAGATAGCCTCCGACATTTCATGGATGTAATAAATGATAAATAAACTTGACCTATTCTATGCTGCTGCTGAGTTTATCCTCCATTCGATGTGCATTACTGTGGTATGCCATATTGATGTGGGAAATAACCAAAACCGTTGAAAAGTGTGGCAATGAAAATGCCATGGCGACGGAGTTATGGTTTATATATATTGGTTTATACAATTGCTGTTGGTGTGTTTTTAGTATTCAACTTTCCTCTGGCTCTGTGTACAGACTGTCAAGTGCGATTAAGGTCCTAACTAGCTACTTGATGGATGGGCTGTCGACCTCTGCCCTGATATTCAGCAAATCTGACCTCTTCCAGACATCTTGGAATACATGTCCTGATTCCTGCAGCTGGGACTTACAATAGGGCTCTATCCTATTGAGGAATGGAAGAATACAGACTAGCATGATGGAACTACGCACGCGCGGACTCACATGCCTGTCCAATTCTGGGACTTCGAGACAAACGGTCGTACACTATAGTTTTAGGCGTCGCCACTGACGCGTCGCCAAAAATACAGAAATAACACACAGTCACCGTATATGTGCAATGCAACAATCTTTGAACGTGCAGGTCTACGGTTTGCATAAGAAAGGATTCATAACACCGAACTAGATTTACATACGAAGACCTTACCACATGTTGGTACGTCACAATATTCAAATCTTGTGAAGAGATCCGTGGTGTAGCACCAGACTCCTCTTGAGCCGTCAGGATTCCGGCAGTAGTTCTGCTCCAGTCCGGAGGACCGGTAATTCCCAGGTGTCCTGCTGTGTACATGAGGTGTCTGGCTGTCCCAGCGTTGGCACGTCTTGCCTGTTGGGGTCACAGAGACTGTTCCTCGGTAGGACGCTCCATTTCCCGTCTGGCATTCTCCTGTTTAATGGATTTTTAAAAAGGCATTATTAACCCTCTTCCGAACGGGATTTAGTCAATCTTGGCAGTGGGTGGGGGTACCCGGGTAGGGGGTGTTGGGTGAAGGCCCGTGTTTGAAACTCCTGTAACTCCTAAATGACTGATTCTCACCAAATTGTTAGTTAATTGTGTAGATGATCTTAGATGTGTAAGGAATCTTATGACGTAATACGACGTATGTAAGTATGGCGTCATATGAGGTTATTATGACGTCATGAATTGATTTTTTTTGCTAAAATGGGGAATTCCAATAATAACTTAAATATTCCACACAAAAAGGTAACAATAACGGTTTCTTATCAATATTGAATGTTATAAGACTTCTGTTGTCAAAAGCCGACACAAAGACGTCTAAAATGAGGTCCTCTGTAGTTTGACAATCCGCCATCTTGGATTATGAACCTTAAATGTCTTAAGATACATCTTTTTCAACATATAACGCTTAATTTTGTTGGCATCTGTCTGTCTCGGAAGACAATGGAATATCCCATGAAAACGAATTCAAAACGTTCACATGAATCTTTTCTGTAAGAAAATACCAAGAGGTGATGAAAGATGGTTTACTATATTGCCGGCCATCTTGGATATTTACCAATTACGTCATAACATTACCATGATTTATGAATATTTAATTATAATTGTCACATTAAGGTATGTTAGATATTAAAGATATATGAAAAGAAGTACAGTTTAGCAAGAAAATCCCATTGTTTAAACCAAAATTAGTGATTTTTGTAAAATATACCTTTCAGAAAACTGTTGCCACAGCAACACGAAAAATCAATAAACTTACACTATTTTTTGTAATTTGTGCCAATCGGAGAAGTCACAAAGTTTTGTTGTTTTAGCACAAGCCGTTTGGGAGCTATTCGACGTCAATGTTGGCGCAGGCACTTTTAGCCCCCCTCCCCCACAATGTTATTTCGTTTCGATAAGGTAGCAGAACACAGTTTTCGGCCTATGGGGATTTCTATAGTTAAGGACCACAAGGTGACTGACATCGACGCTGATAAAATCGTAGCAGGGTGCAGTTTTCAAGCACGACAAACTAATATGTTAAAGTCGAGGGTATAACTTACCAAAATAATTGAAAAACAGAAAAAGTTGTCGTTTTGAATTTTTGTAAAGACCTCTTTTAAATGGGGTCATGCTGGGTCATACGGAACTGCAGCCGACTCACAGGGACAGGCAGCTGTAAAGGTCATGCGCATTTATAAACCAAATGGACAAACATCAAAACCTTACACATACCATCTGAAAGTCGACTCCTTATACTACCATATAGCAAAGCTCATCCCCCACTGTCGTTCACGTTATGGTGTTTACAGGCGCTTCCACATTTCGGCCGCACTACTTTTTTCACCCCTACGTAATAGACCGCGGGGGTCGCGGATAAATACTGTGGGCTGCGACCTTAAACGAACTTGAACTTGAATTTCTTTTGCTTCTTATATTCAAACAAGTCAAGATATAGAACTGTATCAAATTTTAGTCCAGACATACAAGCGGTTGCTGAGATATTGCCAACTTCGTACTTCGGCACCCAGCACAAGGGCAGGTCCCGTACAAGGCCAATCTGAGGGAGCTGTCAGGGGTCCCGTTCTCCGGACAAATGTACAATTCTGGCTTGGTTTCTGTTCTAAAAGAAGTTCCAAGGTGCATATTTTAACTTTCTGAATCATTTAGGGTTAGCATGCGGCTTCGTTGCGACAGAAGGGGGGGGGCGTTACTAAAACACAACCAGTAGATTTCTAGCGAGGACACGATTCCTTCACATGCAAAATACCCAATTACCACTGCTGATCTAGTGGCACGGCAGGGACAGGAATAAATAGTTTACACCTATTGTCTGTTGATTAACGATTTTCGTCGAGCTTTCTTTTAATAGTTTGCTAGTTATTTGGAGTAGAACGTTATAATTCATAATGCAGTAAAGTTGCATTTTACCTTGTACTGAGTTAGAACTGCGTTAGAACTGCGAACCATGTTTATTTTACGTTCAAAATTCGAAATACAAATAACGTTACAAGGTATGTATGAAGACTGTATATTGTGCCCATTTAACAAGGATTGTCTGCAAGGCCTCTCTTCCATTTGTTTACTTCTACAGACGAGTTGCGAAGACATGTTTGTAAGCTACACCGCCAGATCTGTAATGTTTTGAAAATAAACTACAAGTATCACAATATATTTCAATAAATACACACTGTGATAGCGCAAATAGATAGTATCAAGAAGGTTATTATGAAATGAACACAAGAAGGAAACCCTTATAAAAGCAAAATTTCAAAATGAACGACCGTATAAGTGATAAATAGTGAAATATATATTATCGAAAAAACAACAAAAAAAGTACACCAACTTGGATTCGAACCCGAGACCATAAGTTTAAAAAGTCTATTTGTTAATCCACTACGCCACGATACATTACTATGTGTATAGGTGTGCTAATACAACTAGAGTGACTGAGCGCGTGATAATACGAGACAAAAAAAGGTTGCAGGTCCAAAATCTCAAGTCGTAAGATCTCTCTAGTCTCTTCACCTTTTGGTCATCAAGTAAACTTTTTAACCGTTATAAATAGAACAGGTAGGTTATATAGATGAACTGTTTGTGTGAACTCCCGCACAGTGCCTGCTTGGTGTGTGTTTATGACATTTACATGATAGACAGGCTGAGAATGGCCCGCCACTCATTCGGGCTATTCACACCGTAGTAATTGTCGTTGACCTGTCCTCGCTAGAAAGTTACTGGGTGTGTTTTAGTGTACCCGGGGGGGGGGGGGGGGTTCTGGCCAATGGCAATTCCACGCTGAGTCCCATAGTTAAGCATAAGGCGGGGTCATAGTGACCGGTGCCATGGCAACGGCGGTTTTGACGCTGTAAAACTGGCACATTTTGAAGTGAGCCGTCGTCAATAGTCAATATGCCAAGTGATTTTGGTAGAATACAACTTTGCATGCAATTCCGGGCCGATCCCCGCTGTAGTTCAAGGTAGCAGAACACAGTTTTCGGCCTATGGGGATTTCTATAGTTAAGGACCACAAGGTGACTGACATCGACGCTGATAGAACCATACTTTTAGCAGGGTGCAGTTTTCAAGCACGACAAACTAATATGTTAAAGTCGAGGGTATAACTTACCAAAATAATTGAAAAACAGAAAAAGTTGTCGTTTTGAATTTTTTTAAAGACCTCTTTTAAATGGGGTCATGCGGGGTCATACGGAACTGCAGCCGACTCACGGGCAGGCAGCTGTAAAGGTCACGCGCATTTATACACTAAATGGACAAACATCAAAACCGTACACATACCACCTGAAAGTCGACTCCTTATACTACCATATTGCAAAGCTCATCCCCCGCTGTCTTTCACGTTACGGTGTTTACAGGCGCTTTCAGATTTCGGCCGCACTACTTTTTTACCCCTACGTAAAAGACCACGGGGGTCATGGAATTAATACTGTGGGCTGCGACCTTAAAGATGTAATAAACGGAACATTGTGAACTAACATTAAGTGTCTGTAGTGTATATATTAATTCAAAGTTGCTGTGATATCCATTATTGCAGGTAAACCACGTACCATGCAATCGTTCCGATATCACAACGCGCCTATCGCTACATCGTCCTACGAAATTGTGGAATTGTATGAACGGCATACGAGCACCATTTATAAGGCAAACATTTCATAGGCCAGTAATATAAACGCAAACACTGTCGAAGGCACATGGTCAGCATAGATTGTGTTGTTACTACTGATTCTAACCCTATATCTAGACCGGGCTTTGGGGGGATTTCTGGCCGAGGGACTCTTTTGACCCTCCTCCCCCCCTCGTAACGGCTTTGGTTACGATCACCAAATTTTAAAGGGGAGAGTACTGGTGAAGTTTTACATTTTCTGTAATTTTGGTATCGTTATAACGTAATATTGTCATATCTTAGGAAAATACACCAAGTTTCGTAGTCTTAGTCGTATAACACGTCGTTCGGCAGTTATACGACATCAAAGTTGGCGCCGGCATTTCTAGACCCCCCCGTCTAGATAGGGTTAAAAGTTTGTCATTGCTACTGGTTTAACAAAATATCAATGTTGTCTTTAATATATCAAATAGGGAGCTTTCGTTGAACATGTACCTCAAATCTGCACACATATCTCATAATTTATATGACTATATGTTCTCGCATAAAAATGCCTTGTTTTAATATGTAATTACTCATTTATCAAATAAAAATAAGGTTACAGTTTTGTAATACGGTCCGTTGCGACATCATAACTGTCAACATCGTGCATGTTTTTACGCTTGTTGAAGGAGCAATTTTAATACGATATTATGTGATATTTAATATCATCATTAAACCGAAAATGTATCGGTGTGTTAAGGGACATCGTTCATACTGGCCCTTTCGTTCTTTTAGAATGACGCTTTTCATGCTCTTATAAGTGCAGCATCATTGGCGCACTTTAGATTTTATTTGAGGTACATCTTTCAAAATAAAAAGATAAGAATAAACAACGATCCTTATATAGAAATCGAGCTGGCTTTGTGTCCTTCTATCTATAGTGTAACTGTTTGACTTAGGGGCCGCAAAATTGGACACGTTAACCCTATCCAGACTGGGCTATTTGGGGCATTCTTTTTGGGAGTGGATGCTCATTCGCCACCCCCTCCCAAGTAATTCAAAACGGCTTACCGTACGATCACCATTTTCGCAAGCATGTGTAAATTAATTTTTAAAATTTCTTAATTTTCATATCATTATGACGAGATCTAATGGAAATAGATTGGAAAACCTTACCATGAATGTTTTTTGTAAGAAAATACAAAGTTTTGATGAAATCCAACCAAAAATAAGGTGATTATACTTATCATCACGATATGGTCAGCCATCTTGGATTTTGACCAATTACGTCGTCTTATTAGCATAGATTATGAATAATTATAAATGTATAATTATAAAGGTATAAGTAGTTTAGCAAAAAAAATTACATATGCCTTTTAGGAACCCTTTACCATGTCAACACAAGAGAAAAGTCACAAAGTTTGGTTGTCCTAGCACAAGCCGTTCGGAATTTATACGACGTCAAAGTTGGCGTAGGCACATTTACAACACCCCCCCCCCCGTCCGGATTGGGTTATAACGTTTGTCATTTACACATCACGTGAACAAAAAAAAAAAAGGCACTCTTGACTCACCGTCCGAGCAGACCACGCCAGCGTCCTCACCGTGCCCACAGTTATGTGAGCCCCATCCGTTGTGGCTGCAGTGTTCGACGCGTGCCTCGGTACCCCCGCAGGCCAAGTTGTCCAGCCAGATCTGGCCTGACCCCGCCCCGAAGGCTGCTTGGGATCGGGCGTCGATAGCGCTGCCGTATCCCAGCTGACGACAGATCACGTTGGCGTCGTTTATGTCAAAATCGTCGTCACAGACGGTCCCCCACTGTCCACTACGATACACTTCGACCCTGCCTTCTCTGGACGAACTTCCACCCACGAGACGGATGACTGAAGAAAGACAACATTAAATGAAAACCTTGGTTACATTTATAGGCTTCAGTCTCGGTAAAAACGGCATTATTACTGACAAATTTAGTGTAATTCAAAGTATGAGCGCTTGTTTCTTGAAAACGTTCACGGTTATTAATTTGTTTTTTGTATTATTCACTGGAGCTCGAGAAGGTAGAAAAAACTTTTTGCCCTTAGTGATCGTTACTTTCGAGCTCACTACACATAAAAGGGGGAGACCTTTTCTGTATAGGTGCGGAATGGTAGCGTTTATTGTTCTCAAGTACTGAAGTTACTTTTAGGGAGGTACAAGTATTTACCGTTCAATATGTAACACGTGCCGCCAACTGAAACTACGGCTTTGCCTGAGTTGTTCTTTCCATGTTAATAATATGTTTGTCAAAACCACGAAAAGCAGAATCCCCTATTGTGTGTTACATACTGTATATACGAGGGGCCTTCAAAAGTAATGCCACCGGTTTTATAACAGGCTCATTTTTTCATGGAATGAGTTGAAATTTGGCACAAAGGTACAATTATATATTATCATCTTGAGATTGAAAAGTCTCAATTTGTTGTTCAGATTGTTATGAGCAACTGAATTGATTTCAAGATGACCACACCATGGGACGCTTGTCTGAAGATCAGTTCCTCTAGATATAACCAATTTAAAACTATTGTAAAACAACTGAAATTTCACCTGTATAATACCAAATATCTCTTTAGATTACATGTCGAATTGCATGCCTACGCCGCAATGGTTCATCTTTTACAGCCGTTAGAATGGAGCGAGTTGCTATATTACAGACAGTTTAAATAAGAGCCAAATACGTGATTTGTCGAATAAAGGTTTCTGTAGACTGCTTTTCCATTACGATGCGAAACTTGGCACAATTATTAACTGTTTCATGGCCAAGAAGTGTGCTAAGTTTTATATTTCGGAATAAAATACGTCGGTTACGGAAACTTTAAGTAGCCCACCCCTAATCCACGACCCTGACGACCTCACTTTACGCCGTGGAATCGCGTAGCGCAGCGGGACCGTGTTCGGCTCGTGACCGAGAGGTTGCGGGTTCGAATCCGGCTGCCGTGTACCGATCGTGTGCCCTTGGGAAAGGCACTTTACACGGCTTTCCTCACTTTACTCAGGTGAAAATGAGTACCTAGCTTCGGCTAGGCTCGTATAGAACGTAAAATGGAGGTCCCGTGTCTGGGGAGAGCCATACCCCAGGCACGTTAAAGAACCCCCACACGTGTGATGGTGCGGTGTGTGATGGTGCAAATCCTTCTGTCTAGATTTGGTGATTCTCTACAAATCACCCGGACTCCAGGAAGAATAGTGACATATCAGTCACTAATGGAGATCTGTATAACCAAACCAAACCCCAGGAACAAAAAAGAAATAAAAGATAGGATTTAAAAAGACGAAAATAGGCATGTGCCTTATAGAGAAATGCAACTTGATACATGTGCAGTTTTTTTTTTCTTACAGTAGCTACAAGTGATTCAGGGACATCATTAATTGCACGTTAATTGACCCTCTAATTTCTTCCGACGGGATAACAAGGGTGTAGCCAACTTGAACTCAATTCAGTCACTCATAAAAGTCTGAGCAACAAATTGAGATATTTCAATCTCAAGAAGATATATTATTGTACCTTTGTACCAAATTTCAACTTATTCGATAAAAAAATGAGCCTGTTATAAATTTTAAACCAGTGGCATTACTTTTTGAAGGCTCCTTGTAATAGTATATTTAAGTTACTTTTGAGCTCACTTTACATAAGGGGGGGGGGCTCTAGGGGAAAATGCCAGGTAGACCATTTCTAACTTGACCTTTGTTTTTATAGCTGCTATTCAAAATTACATGAAAATCCCTTTACAGGTTTTTTAGTTATGCTCTTGACCTACATTCAGACCCACACCATCTCATAACCGTTTCTATAACCTTCTTGACGACGTCAATTAGTTTATTACAAACTAAAAATACAGCTTTTCAATATATCTAGGAAAGGACGAGACAAAAGGAAAAAAATTGATTTTTCTTATCAAAGGATTACTTTGAATATGGCTGGCTAAAATGGCACATAAATGCCATAAACAGTATGACTATGGTCACAGTGCTTTCAGGCAGATTTTAAAGGTCTCATCCAAAATATTCAACAAAACGGCACATGAATTGTGTATATTTTGCTTTGCTATTGACATTATAGGTAAATCGAAGATGACACCTTAGAAATACGAATACAACAATAGAACTTGAAGTTACCTGGACAGGAAACTCCCGCGTTGCATTGTTGTGTTCCGTCAGTATATCCATGACACCCCGCCCCGCCGTGAGCTGGTGCCGGATTGGTGCAGCTTCGGTGCCTTGTCTGCGTACCGACTCCACACGTCACGCTGCAGCCAGACCATGCGCTCCAGTCAGACAAGCCGCCATCAACTACATTAAAAAAAGAGAAAATTTAGTATAGAATAAGCTAAAGATAAAGCTTTTCGATGCGACTACTAGAAGAAAATTTCTAATGTTTCTTGTCAAGAGCTTAAAGAGGGCTAGCTAAAAGGACAGATAGATGCTGTAAATAAATTTAGTTTTATTGTGATAATAATGTTTTCATGCAGGTTTGAAAGTGTTTATCCAAAATGTTTAATAAAATGATTACATGATTTGAAAAGGCGTATGCACTCTGTATCTTTTGGTTTTCCATTGATAACGTTAATAATTCAAAGTTGACACCTTGTGGGCATTTTGGTGAGTTCCTCTCTCTTACTGCTAGTCTCATCTGTGAGAAAAATTTCAGTCGCTATGGTCATTAGGAGCAACCCAAAGGTTGTCGTACTGTCATGCCATGCTCCCCACAATGAGAGGCCAGAGTCTGAGACTGCCAAGTTTTTCACTATCATGAGCAACATTGTCCAGACCACACCCATGCATTCCAAGTTGTTCAATGTGGGGGCGATTTTAACGCCAGGATAGAGGGAAAATTATACATTAAGTCAAACCGAAATGGAGAATACCTCATGGATTTTACCCACCAACACAACCTTATAGTGGGAAACACGGCTTTTCAGAAGCCAAAAAAAAGAGACTGTGGACATGGAGATCCCCTCGGGGTACTCTGGCCCAGATTGACTTTTGCCTGTACAGAAAGAGATGGAGAAAAGTGTCAGAGACTGCCAAGCATTCAACTCTGCCAATCCCATTGGCTCTGATCATAGAATCGTTTCCAACAAGATTCGCCTCAGTGTTCGATTTCCCAAAATTCTTCCTCGTAAAAGACTGTGTTTGCGAGCCTTAAGGGATGACCCTGAACTGGCAAAATGTATAGACTCTACGATCTCCCACTCGTTTTCTCGGCTGCCAGAAAATCAGAGAACATATTCTGAATTTGTCAGAATATGCAACAAAGTCGGCAAAGAGAAGCTACCACGGAAACTTCCTCGCGACCTGCCCTAAGGTGACGGCCTATCGATGGGCCACCCTCCGATCTGCCACAAAGAACCTCCAAGCAGCCCAGACTCAGGTCAAGCAGTCATACGACAAGTGGGAGGACAATCGTGTGCTGCATACTCTCCAAGCTTTTGAATCAGGTTCTACTGTAGATCACGTGAAGGCTTGGAAGTTGTTACGCGAGCTGTCGGGAAAGAGGTGAGGCGTCACATTTATACAAGGCGAAGGTAGACTCGAGGCCTGGAAAAACACTTTTCCAAGCTCCTTGCACCAGACACACCTCACGCTGGAGTTGGACCAGACATCACACCAGTGTTTCACACTAACCTCAGCATCAACTGCAGCCCCTTCTCCCAGGAGGATGTAGACTCATCACTCAGCCAGATGCGACCAGGAAAGGCCCCTGGGACCTGTCGAACTGTGGAAGATTCCAAATATCAGTGAGCATCTCACCTACTTCTGCAATCAAACACTGTCTGGTCACAGACCCGCCGAGTGGGGTCTTCAGGTATGGTCCCCATCCCAAAGAAGGGAAATCTCACTCTCCCCGACAACTACAGTGGCATCTCTTTGACACAAGTGGCCGTCAAGGTGTACAGTCGTATCCTACTGAACAGACTCATCTGTGCCTCCAATTCGAACCTTCACTGCAAGAACCCGTTTAGCCACTTCCACGGAAGCAAATCATCCTTTTTTCCTCCACAATCCTCCTACTAGGAGGAAGTTCCACGCTCAGAGCTTTTTTCCAAGAACAACTTCGCTATGGAATGAGCTTCCACGGACCTGCTTTCCCATGGGGTACAATCTACAACTGTTTAAGTCAAGGGTTAACACACATCTTTCTTCACTATACAGTATTGTAACCCAAAACGTCTAAGTGGCTCCAACAGCCTTGTTTTGCGGCGAACTCTAGTAAGTAAATTAAAACAAAAAAGACTGAGACCAGTTATAGACAAGATCCTGCGCCCAAACCAGAATGGCTTCCGCCCTTCTCGGTCGACTTCAGATTC
The DNA here is from genome assembly GCA_019207045.1 of Branchiostoma floridae x Branchiostoma belcheri. NCBI lineage: Eukaryota > Metazoa > Chordata > Leptocardii > Amphioxiformes > Branchiostomatidae > Branchiostoma > Branchiostoma floridae x Branchiostoma belcheri. Next base: position 26,451,226 of record CM033027.1, read on the forward strand.
AGGCTTTTCACCGAATTGTAGAGGAAGTCCAGAACCATCAAAAGGAAGCAGTCCTTTTTTTATCGACTTTAAGAAGGCTTGTGACTCTATTAACCGTGACACCATGTTCAAGATACTGCTGACGTACGGCGTGCCTCCTCCGTTAATCAGTGCCACCAAGGCTACCGTCCTCACACCAGGAGAAAGGTATACCTTTGACATTAACACGGGCGTACTACAGGAGACCCCTAGCACCTTTTTTGTTCATAGTCGCTTTAGACTATGCATTACGCAAAGCAGTCAGATCGAGTGTTGGTATCACGTTAAAGAGAAGACAAGAGAAGAGTTCTCACCATCCAGCCATGGTTCTACCGGACCTGGACTTTGCTGATGATATTTGTCTCCTAGAGGACACAATCAAGGCTGCCCAAGATCTAGAGTTCTTGTAAAGGGTAGAACACGCTACCAAGGAGATTGGTCTCTGTCTGAATACACTTAAGACCAAGTACATGCACCTTAACCCCCAACCTGGGTCCGACCCTCTACTGACTAGTGATGCCTCTACCATAGAACAAGTGGGAGATTTTAAGTACCTCGGCAGTTTTGGCAACACCGCCCGTGATGTGAAGTGTCGTATTGCACAAGCGTGGGGTGCTTCCAATGCCCTAACAAAAGTAAGGAAAGCCCCAATACCAAAATCTACAAAACTCAAAGTCTTCAAAACATGCGTTGAAGCAATTCTCCTCTATAGTGCTAACTCCTGGACTCTAACAAAATCTCTATGTACACAACTTGATGGGAACTACACCCGCCTACTTCGTGCTGCCCTTGACGTTTAATGGAGGAGCAACATCTCCAACAATGAACTTTATGGTTCCCTGCCGCAAATATCGGCGGTTGTCCGCAGCCGAAGATTGCGTTTGGCAGGGCACGTGGTGCGCCATGAGGAAATGGCAGGAGAGTTCCTTCCTTGGGAACCGGGAGAGCCGCGCAGGCGTCGCCTCGGTCACAGTCAGGAAGCTACTGGGCAAACTTTGGCATTTCCGGAGTTGCGCAGATGACCAACTTCCAGCCTACTCAAAATGGTTGTGTACCCTTGACAAAAGTGGCTGTAGAAATGTTTTTTCTTGGGATATGTTTGAATTTTGGAGCTGCATATTACAGGTAAGGGTTTTAACCTCTATATTGTGTTGAAAAACAGAGTTGTAGCAATATTTGTGGATGCAGTAGGCTTTAGAAGTTACGTGTTTTGGTGCTGTTTCAGGCTGTGACAAGGGGTCAAAAGGTCACCACCCCATGTTTTGATATCGTGTAACATGATTCCACCGTATTTTTTTTCCTTTTTTTTCGTCAAATTAATCTTTAGAGGGCTGACAACCATGCCAATGTGAGTTTTTCATGTTATAAAAGTCAGGTAGGTGATTTTTGACAGCCTCTTTCTCCCATGATCCCCATTGTAAAGAATATGCATAGGAAATACTGCAATGTGGCCTACTGCTCCGTTCGATCATGCTTGACAGGAACATGTGGAGACGATGGTGTCACCTCTCCAAAGATGAACTGAACTGAACTGACACCTTAGAAATACAAGTACAACTAAAGAACTTGAGGATACCTGGACAGGAAACTCCCGTGTTGCACTGTTGTGTATCCTCAGCATCTCCATCACACTCCGCCCCGCCGTGCTCTGGTTCCGGATTGGTGCAGCTTCGGTCCCGAGTCTGCGTACCGACTCCACACGTCACGCTGCAGTCAGACCATGCACTCCAGTCAGACCAGCCGCCATCAACTACATGGAAAGCAGAGAAAAAAACTCATACGACTGGCAAATAGAAGCTTCCAGTGTTTACTTAGAAATCATAATTGTTTAAACACTTACAAAAACTACTAACAATCAATTATAAACACAAGGGATCAACCTATCCTCACTTATTTCCCTTCCAAATAATCCTACTAGAGTGTTATAGTGACTGCCACCCGGTGGCAGGGGTCAAGGCAGGGCGAGCCTGCCAGCCCATGGGCTGCCCGACTGTCAATCAGGGTCTACCGAAAGTGCAAAAAGGAACAAAAAGGAACGACGTGTAACGAAAAGGAGCAAAAAGGAACGAAAAGGAACGAAAATGAGCAAAAAGGAACGAAAGGGAGTAAAAAGGAACGAAAAGAAACGAAAAGGAAAGTACCGAAAGTGCGAAATGGAAAGTACCGTAAGTGCGTAAAGGAACTCCGGTCAAGGATACATCTCCAAGCATAGGTTAAGAAATTTGTTTGTCAAAACTTTTAAAACGAAAATGCTAAATGCATTTAATATTTCCAAACGAGTTGCTAGGTCGCCCAAAGTTACACAATTTACTTTCTATCCCAATAACTATCAGCTACTAATGGATCATGAACCTCGCACTTGCAGAAAATTAGACATTCAACTTTGAAGCTCCGCTGCAGTACTGTAACTCACCGCTAGAAAGCGCATTACAAAACTTGACATTTGTTTTCCCGACCTATATCCACCTCTATCAAATATCATCAGCATCCATCCAAGGCTTATCGATAACAAACACAGTCAGCTCGCTTCAGAACCGAAGGGAAATAACAGGTGACCCATTGTCACACTTAGTCTTCTTTTTCATAACAACTACTCAACTTCCGAATTTCATGAAGATCAATTGGCATCTTGTCGAGTTATATTGCCCATAAACAAACGCAGAAAAATTCCCACCTTGCTGCTGTACCGACGAAAATTGCCAGGTGGACCATCTTAAAACTTATAACCTTCGTTTCCACAACCTAACGTATATGCCAGAATCAGAAGGGATTTTTTTTGCAATTCGTCTGTTCCGAGACAAGTCATGAAACAATTTTGGACCCGCTTGAACACACAGATTATCGGCGAAAATTTACCACATATGGATTCCGACGGAACGAACATAAACCTAGTAGTACGGCTTGCAGGAACAGAGTATGTTGGGGATCTTTTAACAGCTCATGGTGAATTCAGGATGAATTCAGGGTAGCCGCTAGGGGGAGAACCAGTAACCGTCTTCGGGAATCTCAGCGGCTTTTCCGACACTGGACTCCAAATTGTGGACTTGAATGTAGCGCAGTTTCGAGTACGGGTGACCAGGGGTGCCTAAGCATTTGCACGAACCCTGTTACATTCGTGCGAACATTATGTGATACGCACGAGTCACTATGCGAAAACGCACGAACCTTATGAAAATCACACGGAACACTATGCGTACACATCTAAGCGTACGAACCTTATGCGATTTGCACGAACCTTATGCGAATTACGCGATATCACGTGACACGGCGGTGGTCAGCCGGTTTCGCATAAGGTTCGTGCAAATCGCATAAGGTTCGTGTGTTTGACAAAGGGATTCGTGTGAATCACATAAGGTTCGTACGTTTTGGCATAGTGATTCGTGTGATTTCCATAAGGTTCGTGCGTTTTCACATAGTGATTTGTGCGTATCACATATTGTTCGTACGAATCTCATAGAGTTCGTGCAAATGCTTAGGCACCCCTGGTGACAGACACCGATTGATCCCTTGGTCGAGCACGTCAAGTCAACAATAAGAATTAAAAGATAGTCTAGACGACGAAACCACAAATATCTAGTAGGTATAATTCAAACCATATAAAAATGCGGAAAGGCACGAGTAAACAATGTAAACTATTCGGAAAGTCATAACTTTAAGCATCTATCAGACATAAAGGTTACGTAAAGGTTGCGGAAAAGTTCTGATTTAAGCCACACAACACAAATAAAGCCAACCTAAAGATGCGGAAATATTACAAGCCACCTGCAATGAAAATAAACGACGCATAAACGTGTGGATAGTCGTGACAAAAATCATGTGTTAGGTGTTCGAGAGATTACGGAAATGTCTTCAGAAACGCAATACTGCTTTCCGTGAGAGATCTTCCGCAATGAATACGGAAATATTGGCTTTAACGATGCCTTTAAGCGTCTGATAGTTACGGAGAGGCAACTTTTCCGTTGCGGAAAGGCACCGGAAAGAAGTGCATTTAAGTCTATTTTTGTACCTACGAAAAACACATTAAAGACAATCTTTATGTGCATGTAAACGGGTCGGTAAAGGCACCATTAACTATATTACAGCGTTAACAGAAAGTAAAAAAAAATCTAGATAAGGTAATATGTATGACATTAACATCTACTGCACTGTATTCCCAAATTTACATAATCATTTCATCATTTGAGCGGTTAAAAACGGCCCAGAGACAAGTCACACAAGGATATTCCTTATTATTGGAACCCTCCAAAATTATGCCTTGATCAGAAATCCTTATGCGACTTGTTTCTGCGCCGTCTTTGAACAACGGCCCAATTTATGAAATAATGATGTAAATGTGTACAGTACATTAGATGTCAATATTATACAGATTGCCTTATCTAGATTATTTCCAGTTTCAACGATGTAATATTGCTAAGCTTGCCTTTATTGTGTGGAGATAATGAATAAACGTCACGCTTACTTGGAACTTGAAGCCCTGTGTTCGCCAAAGACTGGAGGGACAGACCGGCGTTCGCCACAATCGAGTTGGTTTCGCTGATTTTCTCGCGGATCTCAATCATTTTCACTGTAAGTGATGAGAACACCTTACGTTACGTTACATGTGCATTTATGTGTGAAAAAAATCAATTGTTTATTTGTAAACCCTATGTTAGAATGATAATGGTACTTATGGCTGTAATGCTAATTGATCTTTATCCGTTGCATATATTTCCATATAGAAATTCGTCAAATACATCTATGTACTATTTCTTATTAATCCTTAATCCTTAGGTTAATCGGGAAAAATCCAAGGGATCGACAAAAAGTTACCGCAGTGGCCAGGTGGTCGCTATGTAAAGGTGGCCGACAAAACAGGTTTGACTGTATCTTTGGTCTGGCAATAGCACAAAACACCTAGTAAATCGATCTAACATAAGGTAATGAAAAATATTTGGGAAATCTGGTGGGCAGATACACATTGGTGCCAAATATGATGTTTGTAAACGAATTTGGAAGTGTTTAAGCTATAGCCGTTGACTACACGCGAAGAAGTTGGTACTTACAGGCTAACTCGGATGCCTCTTGTCTGGTCAGAGCCGTGCCGAACTCCCAGCACAAAACCAGCGTCGTTACAGCAAGAATCGAGCACGTCAACCTGAACTGTAACATCTTCAAAACAAACCTTTCAAATTCACAAGGAAAAAATATAAACACAACTCCTTGCCAGAATGTCTTTGTTCAGTTTTAAGAACGAACAGACACTTCCACTGCCATCATCCTGTCTTCAGCCTACTCGAGTTGGTAGTGATTAAAACCTTGGAGGTTACCAGACTGCAGAACGTCACATTGTTGGCTTACATAGCAACGCGAAAACTCATCAACTTCTAGCGCAAGTAATTACGTAACCCATGCATTGATGTATTGTTGAACCCGTAATGAGATGAAGAAATATTGTCTCCCGGGGTGTATCAGGCGAAATGAACTTGTGAAATTCATTTTCAGAAAAAAACCTAATTCACGGGTGTGACTCCTTGTGGACAGAACGGTGTCTTAAGCGAAGGGCACAACCTGCCGTACGTGCAATTTGTCCGTACGTGTCTTGGGGAGGTCACGTACGCGTCCACCACGTATTTCTGAAAACGTTCAGGCTGTACATGGTAAGCGCGTCGCCCATACTGGCACGTACGGGGGGCGAATACACAGCCCAATGAAAAAAAAAAGTTTGCCTGCACGTAAAATTCTACGGTGTGTCTGCGTGCTCCGAGATCCGTCGAATTACCTAAGACTTCGTCCGGAGAGGCTGTACTTACAACGTACGGATTCCAAAAGATTGCCCACGTTTTGGCACGTAGACAGCACGTTTTTGCACGTACGTTGGGTTGTGCCCCTAGCGTAAGGCAGTGTTTCCAATTCAAGGAAATTCAATTACCTGTAATTGTCTTTTTCTTACACTTGATTAACACGACTTGTAATTATGTTAATACGTTTTGGACATGTTCATTATGTCAGATACACTCCTGGAGGTGACTTCATTTATTTCATTACGGCTTTGACAATACAACAGGGTACATTTTCACAGTTACCGGCACTAGAAGTTGATGAGTTTCTTAAGGCAATCTCACAAAGCAGGGGATCAGTGTCGATGACAGGATTCAAGAGTACGTTGTCCTCGTGAGACCTGTGCTTGAGTATGACAGGCTCCTCCCCATAGGATGGAACAAAGGCGGCCCTCCACTATACTCCTGGCCTGGCACCACTATACTACTTTTGAAATTTAGTGTATTTCTTCGTATTTTCCTGGTTAGGTTTACAAAATTCATGAAAGTTCACAGATTTTTGTGCCAAGCGTCACTTTTTCAGTAGGAGTTGTCTACAAAAACTTGTGAATGGGAGATGATCAAAACATTAGTCGTTTCACTACTACACAACAAAAGGAATCGCTATTATTCTTGGAGTATGTGACACCCTCTGTCCTTGCAAAATGAGCCTATTTTCATGAAAATAGCGTAACTGTCCCTATTTACTTCATGAATTACAATCAACTTGTCAGAAAATAAGATTGGCTTTTCAGTAGCCGCATCAGTCACACGATGATTTACATCAATCAAATCAATACCATCCCCGTCTTGTATTCAGCTAGAAGAAAGGGCACCACTGGCAGAGTCCAGTCCCACGTGGGGTGCATTTTTAAAATTCAATTTTCGACCGGAGTTATTGTATGTGACATCCATTTTAAAAGTCCATTCTCTCACGGGGCTTGATGTTTTATAGAATTCACTTTTGGAACAGTCCATTTTTGCATTGTGTGGAAGATGTTTGAAATATGCAGTATTTGTTCGCAAATGTTGCCGGTCTATTTTCGAGTGTTCTTTCCGTAGTACTTTATTCTTTACCTCGTCTACATGACCGATAGTGCTGAATATTCTTCTCGGATTTTTTAGCATCGGCATGTGCACTTGAGAGGGGGCCTCGATCATATGCGTAATCAACATCATATAGGGTATTGTTCCATACCTCTTGTAAGGTATTTTATTAAAATTTCAATTGGAAGGGAATTGAGTGGCGGGGACATTATACATCTTTGTTTGACTCCGATGTTTACTTGAAAAAGGGTCAATCAGAGCATTCTTATGTAAAACCCTGCAGAAGGGGTTTTATACAGGGATTCGATGATCTTGATTTTTGGTAAAAAATGCCGTAATTTCTATGGGTTTTCTAGGCGATCAAAGACTTTCTCAAAGTTTATGAAAAACACATAGAGGAAGTCATTCCATTCCTGAGTCTGTTCTTGTCTATTCCTAAACATGAAGCCGGGTTGATCAGTACTCATATAGAGTTGCTGAAAGTGCGGCGGAGGATGATCTGTTATCCTCTTGTTACAGTCATGTACCGTTGCACTGGTCAATCTGGGGCGAGGGATGAAGCCCGCCCTTTCTAACTCTTGTGACTCTTAAACCACGTATGAAATGGCCACCAAATTTTCAGAGAATGATGGAAATAATATATAATGATTTTAGGACGTATAAAATGACATAATTCTGACGTCGTCAATTTCCCTGTATTGTGAAAAAATTATACATGTATAAGAATGTATTACACCATTAACATACTCATGAGTTTGTGATCTTGGTCCATGGGTTTAAAGATATTCATTCACCAATGAAATTTGCCTTTAGATTAGTACAGACACCAATTGTAGCGTAGGCACTGACCATAATGATACTATATTTTAAAGAAATGATCGACACATTCATATCTGCCAACAGCATTCTTCAGAATGATCCTTGTTTATTTTGCTATGTTTGGCTAAGGCGCAAATGCTTAACTCTAATAACCATATGTATTTATTGCTACATATGGACACAGAATGCGTCATAACGAGTTCATATCTTGAGTAACAACTAAGATTAAGACAATTGTAATTCCCTTCAGAGTAATATATTCAATAGGAAGCTAATAAAGAGTATCATTATACACGTATAAGAATGAATTCACACCATTATTATAGGCATTAAAATACACTTGTGATGAGTTCTTGACCTTGACCCATAAGTTTAACCCAGTGTATTCACTAGTGACATTTGTCTTCATTGAAGTGCAGACACAAATTGTGCCTTAGAGCACTTACAAGAATAGTACAATATAAAATAAAATTATCAACACATTCATGTAATACCAACAGCATTCTCAGGACCTCTTACTAGTTTAATTCTTTGTCATTCTCTTGGTCCTGATTGCTTGGATTGTCTTTGAGCTTGGTGACTGTCAAATGACTGCAGGTAAAGTAGCAGACACCCTGTGTCGCTCGATTAAAGTAACAAGTTGCAGAACAGTGTTGGAGGGGCAAGCCACCATATATGATTGAATTGAGCAAGAATGTACAAAGCAATAGTTTGCTAAGCTATCTTCCGATTGGCCATTGCTGATCATGCCACTTGAACTGACCTTAACAGGCAACTAGACGGATTTGACAAAATAAGTTTTTCAGACAACAATTAGACAGCTGTCTAGTGATCACTAAGTTTTCCTTGAAGTGAAACACACGTGCACCGAGCCACGTGTACTGAAGGCTTACTAAAGTGATAAAACTGTGTTCTGCTACCAGATTTGATTGAAGAAGGCGGCACAGTTGCCCCTCAGTCAATGCTTTTCTGGGTCCACCCTACATGATCGGGATAACGTGTAGAACATTATCTCCTGGGTCTCTCTAATGTAATTGAACCTGCCCAGCTGTGGCTGTGTGTTCTTTTACAGCGGATTGTAGGTGGCAAACCGATAAACATTCGGGGGGTAATCCGGCCTGCCGCTATCGTCATCCTGAAAAGAGAAACGAAGTAGATCGTTTCGGAGTACAACAAACCGATTTAAGTACTAAGAATTTCAGAAAATGTTCTCATAGTTATTCAAGTCAAAGTCTAACATGACATTGCAGCAACTGGATATATATGGTTTTGGAAATCCCAAATTGTCTTTAGCTAGACTTTGCCTTACCTTTGTTTCTATGAAAATCCAAATCGTCTTCAGCCTGAATTTGTCTTACATGGTTCCTATTGGACAGCTAGAATTGTCTTCATTCTTAGATAGTGTATAAAAGACCAGTCTCTTCCAGATCACTTAAGTGTCACTGACGAAAACTGGTGGATTCCAGTTGAAACCATATCCAGTTGCTTGAGTTACTACTTTTTGGATAACATAAGCATATTTCACATGGAATTTAGCTTTCTTAGAAAAAACTTTATTCACGTCCAAGTCCAAACTCCAAGCTTGCTAAAATGAGTAATCCACAACAGTAATCAATTATCCTAACCATAGTCGGACGTAGCCCTTGTGCCTTCTATCATGAACAACGAACCAAAACCCTAAAACATTACAATTACAATATGTGACAACAACATTACATTACAATTACAAACATCATTTGTGGAAGTATGAGGTCATGGGACTAAAGTTGTTACTAGAATTGTACTACTAATAGTATATCAAGATTCATTACGTAAGTTCATACCTTCGCCAGGCACCTTGCAAACCACGCCGGCGTCCTCACCGTGCCCACAGTTATGTGAGCCCCATCCGTTGTGGCTGCAGTCACCGATGCTTGTCTCGGAACCCACGCAGGCCAAGTCGTTCAGCCAGATCTGACCTGACCCCGCCCCGAAGGCTGCTTGAGATCGGGCCTCGGCAGCGCTTCCGTATCCCAGCTGACGACAGACTACGTTGGCGTCGTTCATGTCAAAGTCGTCGTCACAGACGGTCCCCCACTGTCCGTCATATTGCACTTCAACCCTGCCTTCCCTGGAAGAACTTCCACCTACTAGTCGGATTGCTGAAAAAGACGGCATTTAATCTGTCAGATAATCTGTCTCAATAATACTTGAGCTAAATATGTTATGTTTTGGTTCAATTTTTGTTTTCCTGCTACATCACACATATTCCTGAGCAGATATTCTCCATCGGGAACGGAGTACCGGCACAAAACCGTTTTTCCCCTATTGGACTGGTCCAAAAAACAAGACCTGAAAAAATCATTGGACCTATTCGAGTGCAGTAGAGTAGAGTCTGGAGTCAACCGTACAGAGTCATTAGCCTTGTAGGATTTCAAAACGCCAGTGGGAATCGGATACTCCACAAAATAGATTTCTTTGTAGCCAAATGTTCAATTTCGAGTTTCGTCCATTTGCAACTTTTCACATAATGAATCAGGTCCAGTTTCAGGACCTGATCCTCTGGACATAATCCTCTGGCATGATCCTCTGGACATGGACTGGACCTGGGCCTAAAGGCTCTGTACCGGTACCCACCCCTACCAAGCAACTATAATGCTGTGTTATGGGACACCCTTTACCATCCAGTCGCAATGTCTTACTTCTTAACTTAATACAATGTAAACCGACTGTTAAACAATGAACAAATCGTAACATGGGACAACATGGAAGTTACCATTGAGAGACAGGTAAAACTGACAACTTAGTGACTTTTCATAGAGACGTGCAAAATGAACCATCAGAGTCAGCATATATACTAATAAAAATAATAATCGCAATGCAAAATCACTGTTATCAGACCAGATCATCAAAGTCAGAAACCATCGGGTATCAAGGGGCTTGTTGGTGTCCTACCTTCAATAATGTATCTTAGATGTTGGACAGAAGTAAAAAATAAACTCTTGACTCACCGTTCGAGCAGACCGCGCCAGCGTCCTCACTGTGGACACAGTTATGTGAGCCCCATCCGTTGTGGCTGCAGTGTTCGATGTTTGTCTCGGAACCCCCGCAGGCCAAGTTGTCCAGCCAGATCTGACCTGAACCCATCCCGAAAGCTGCTTCAGTTCGGGCCTCGGCAGCGCCTGTGTATCCCAGCTGACGGCAGACCACGTGGGCGTCGCTTATGTCAAAACCGTCGTCACAGACGGTCCCCCACTGTCCGTCATGGTACACTTCAACCCTGCCCTCCCTGGACAAACTTCCACCCACGAGTCGTATGGCTGAAATAAGACGACATTTAATGAGCATAAGCCCCGCCCCTGTTCGATCTCAGGTTCTATTTCAAAACCTCGATCAAAAACGGCGCGAGTTGGAGACACATGGCCACCGCCGCTATTAAGCTGATGATACAGACTGACTTTGATTTAGCTTTAAGGGCACTGAATTCCTCTCAGAACGGGCGAAATGCTATGCATTCTTTGTGAATGGCTACATCCACTGGGTAGAGTCGTTTGAGGAGGGGGGTATATAGCGGTATTGAAGAGTGATATAATTTCAGTCAAAGCGGGAAGCGCTCCATAATATTATCTGTAAGAGTGCCCGGTTTCTGACATACGGTCGATGCAGGTGTAAAACTGGGTACGTATATTAGTGACAGGTTTTCTTCCGCTTTTGTTGCATGGCATGTGCATACATGCTCATTAGGAAAAAAACCAAATTAAGAAGAAAGTAGCTCGGTCACTCACAGAGAGGGATCCGAGAGCTTGTACATCATGCCAAATATAAAATCCTACTACAAAGTCCACTGTTTCTTCTTCGCATACTGCTTTACATGTACATACAAGGAACAAAGGAACAAAGTAAGCCTATGTAGCGTATGCATGTAACAAAGTAATGCTATGTTACTCAGCTGGTGTAGTCTTCGACAAAAAAGTCAAAGCATTTTTCTTTGGTCATTCCTGTCTCAGTAGGGCTGTTTTTGACCGAGTATTCGAAATAGAATAGGAGATTCTATTGGTTCGATATGGCGTTTGGCTTGAAGGGTCCATTGGTTATAACCTGTCGGGCGACCTGAAGATTTTTTTTTTCTATTTGTTTTGGACAGACGAGGACAATTGTGTGGCTCATTCGACACCCCCCCCCCCCTTCGTATTTTCAAAACGGCTTATCGTACGATCTCCAAATTTGCAGGGGGTTATATGCTTGTCAAGTTTTATGAATCTTCAAATTTTCATGTCATTATGACGTAATATGACGTCATTAATTGATTTTTGGGGCTAAAACGGGGATTTCCCACAATACCTAAATAATTCTCACAAAAAGTTACCAATAAAGGTTTCTTATCAATATTTAAGTGTTTCTGTTGCCAAAAGCCGACGGAACGACGTCAAAATGACGGCATAAAATGAAGCCAGCTGTAGTTTAGCTAGCCACCATCTTGGATTATCAAACTTAAATGTCTTAAGATAATTTTTTTTCAACAGTATTCTAGGAAAATTCACCCAGTTTGGTTGTTCTTGCGCAAGCCGCTTGGGAGCTATATGACGTCAAAGTTGCCGCAGGCACTTTTAGTATAGAGTCCGTATATATTAATCGTAATGCAAAATCACTGTTATCAGTCAAAGTCAGAAGCCATCGGATTGCCGAAACCAAACAAAATGCTGAAAACTTAACAATTTCAAACTAAACAATTTCAGTACAGCATGTCTAACACCTGGAATAGTTTGAAACTGAAAGGACAAAGATTTTACCACATTGTTCATGGATGTACTATAGACTTTTTATCATTTGTGAATCATCTGTATATCTTTTTATCCTGTGTTATGTCGTGATGTGTTATGTGTGTCAAAAATTAAGGACCACAGGAAGAATAGCTGCAATAGACGTATTTGGTACAATGAAACCGCAGTGAAACAATGAAACAACACCATTGTTGAGATACCGTAAACGACAACATCTTACTGGTATCAGAGCTTGTTTAACCCTATTCAGACCGGGCTTTCTTGGTCAACCTGAGACCGGAAAGGGGGGGGGGGGTACTTTGAAGCCCACCCCTTCTAACTCCTGTAACTCTTTTAACGACTTATCATATGGCCACCAAATTTTCAGAAAATGATGTAGACATACTGTAAATGCATTTAAGTTCGTGGGGTTGAATTTCGCGGTAGCGGGAAAAAGGACTTTTCGCGGTGGTTTTAATTTCGCGGTAACACCATGCCCTGTAGTCTCTTATTGCCATTGGAAAATGTTCGCGATGGTTTTAAGTTAGCAGTGAAGCGGACAAGACGAAAACCGCGAACATTAAACCACCGCGAAAGTTTCTGCATTTACGGAATTTAGCTTATTTTGCCAGAAAATTATTGAACCTCCATCCGGCCAAGACGGAGTACTCCGATATGCTTAGAATATCAAGATAAATTGAAGAATGTGTATCTATTACCATTTACCTCATCCTGTAGGAAGAATGTAATGTATTTCCAGTAGAAGATAATTCATAGAATACTAGCTACAAATGTTACTTAAAAAGATAAAAGTTTCGGATTCAGATACATGTCCTTTCTGCGAAAAAGAAGGACTTTTGTCTGTGATGGAAAGCGAATCTTCTTATGCTTTGCTTAAGATAGGCAATTCAAATCATATGTGTAAAGGGCTTGTCACAACAATTGTAACGTGACTTTCTTATGATTAAAAAACAAAAAATAAAAATAAAAAACAACTCTTGACTCACCGTCCGCGCAGACCACTCCAGCGTCCTCAATGTGCCCACAGTTACGTAAGCCCCATCCGTTGTGGCTGCATTGTTCGATGTTTGTCTCGAAACCCCCGCAACTCATGTCGTCCAGCCAGATCTGACCTGACCCCCGCCCGAAGGCTGCTCCCAATCGGGCCTCGACAGCGCGGTATCCCAGCTGACGGCAGACCACGTGTGCATCGTTCATGTCAAAATTGTCGTCACAGACGGTCCCCCACTGTCCACTATGATACACTTCCACCCTGCCCTCCCTGGACGAACTTCCACCCACGAGTCGGATGCCTGAAAAAGACGACATTGAATAGAAACTTCACAACATTTAATTTTTCTTCATATCTGGTTTTGAATCAATTTTTTTTAGCTCACCGCCATCAAGAACTTAGTCGTTTTCGGCTGCCTTGTGGATCCATGTAATGTCTCTTGACTAATGTCTGTTCTGGCACAATCGATAAATGCAAATACGTCCATATTTCACTACCAGCCTCTTGCTCGGGTAACTTAAGGCCTGTGATTCGATTGAGCTCCCTGGGGAGTAAAAAGGGCGTGTCCCCGCAAGGTAACCAGGGTGATGGCACCGAACATGAATTTCGAACCACTCCGTGACCGCAGGTGACCTCCAGGACGGCCAAGTTTTCAGAACGGTCCAATGCCATGATGTAATGTTACATTGCGAAAACAGGAACTCACTTTGTGCACTCTAACTACTTTTAGAAAGACGTCTGAGTGCTATCCGTATAAGTTATTGATGAAGATTTTATCAAATATTGAAATAATTCGATGCGATTAAGAATACAAGCCCCCCGGAACCCGCATAATGGTACCGCCCGAACTGTGTTCGATGTAAAATGGCTTGAAAACGACAGCTTTGATTGACAACGGCCCGAAGTTTCGCGAGCCATCTTGCATTGTCAACTTTATGGACTTTAGCCTCGGTCAAAACAGCAGCATTGGTGACAAATTTAGTGTATTTCGAAGTATCAGCACTTGTTTGTTAAAACTGTCCGCGGCTATTTTGTTTTTGTTTAAAAGTATTTTCACTGGAGGTCATTTTGAACGAAAATTAGGAAAAAAACAATCTTTTTGCTCTTTTTGGCCTAAAAAAGTTAAGATTCCTTCACTTTAAGCAAAATAGCCGCGGACAAAATTAATCTAAAGGAGGTAAGCTCTTATCTTGATGAATATATAGGCTAAATGTGCTGTCCTCGCCAAGGCTTGGACATGTGAAGTGAACGATGTTTTTTTAAACCAAAATTTGTATTTCTAACCCCAAATTCCATCGACTTACATAAAACTCCACCAGTGTCTAGTACATTTCAAACTGTTCAAGCATTGTGTGAAGTTTCATCTTGATACGACTACGCGACAAAAAAGTTATGAGGATTTAAGCGTTTTAACATAGCTACACGCGTGTCACATGCCTTAAGTTACCTGAGTGGGGCTCAAGATCGTATATTTACAATATCTGATTTGGCCTACCCACATAACAAATAGCAGGACAATCCAATCAGGTATTCTCGAGTTGGCGTGCTGACAGACACCACCGGGAAAAACACAAGGAGACTTCAAAATCTTCGTTTCTTTGAGGTGAACAACGGACTTAAACTTTGTTTGTGTTGCCCTGCGTGTGGCTGATTTGTGTCAGTGTAGCCATGTTAATTTGATTTTATGAATGATACCCTCTAGGAACCTCAAGACTTATACGGGCGTAGGAAGAAAATGAAGTTTGGCAAGACAATATTGCATACATTATGACATATAAGTGGTAGAGAAGGTTGAAGAATTGACTAAACATTAAGAAAAGTAAATTAGGTGAACAGTGGATTCGTCGTTCTTGTTCTACATCTTGTTCTACATCTTCTTCGAGTATGATCGAAAGCTTTTTTTTTTCGAAAAGGACAATAATTGACGCGTGATGTCACCATACATTGAATCGTATCAATATGGTCTATGAAAAAAACATCATTCATAATGAAATACAGCAAATATATTCAAAGCTATAACGTTATAACGCAAAGATACAAGCAGATGTTCCGTGTAAGACTTCACCAAAACATCGCCAACAAATGCAGCTAGCTGCGCGCCCGTTGCAACACCTCCTAATTATAAATGTCATGTGATAATAAGATTATGTTAGATCTAAAAGATATATGGAAACAAGTGTAGTTTAGCAAGGAAATCTCAAAATATATAAAACCCAAATTAGTGAATTTTGTCAAATATGCCTTTCAGATACCCGTTGCCATTTTTCTTTTTATTGTAGATTGTTGCCTAGAATATTCTATGGAAAGTCAAGTTTTGTTGTCCTAAGAAAAGCCGTTTAGGAGTTATACGACGTCGAATTTGGCGCAGGCACTTTTAGCCCCCCCCCCCCCTCCCCTTCCCCGCGTCTGGATTTGTTTGTTATTTACACATCAAGTTAATAAAGACTCTTGACTCACCGTCCGAGCAGACAACACCGGCGTCCTCACTGTGCTGACAGTTGTGTGTGCCCCATCCGTTGTGCCCGCAGTATTCGATGCTTGTCTCGGAACCTCCGCAGGCCAAGTTTTCTAGCCAGATCTGACCTGACCCTGCCCCGAAGGCTGCTTCAGATCGGGCCTCGGAAGCAATTACGTATCCTAGCTGACGGCAGACCACGCGGGCGTCGTTGATGTCAAAATCGTCGTCACAAACGGTCCCCCACTGTCCGTCATAAAACACTTCAACCCTGCCCTCGTTGGAAGAATTTCCTCCCACAAGTCGCGATCGGACGCCTGAAAATGGAAATTTCCCAAGTTCATGGTTCTATTTATATCTTTATTCCATTGAAATCTATGTTCATTTTGATCTTACAGATGTAAAGAAATAACCCAATATCGGCTGCCTGGTGGAACAATGCAATATCTTTTTCATCAATATTGTCCCAAAATTGTGTATAAAAAAAGTACCTTAAATAAATGTAAGTCGTCAACATTGTTCTGTCGTAGCACGCCTGTTGAGGGCCCATGATCGAATAATTATAAGGTCTGATTAAGACCTAACTAATTATCAAGTATTAAGGCAATATATGCAGGTGATTCTAATTTTGGTTGGAAATTACAGATCAACTATTTCAAGAATGTATCCAGGTATTCTCGAGTTAGCTTGCTGATAGTCACCATCGCTTAATTCAAATTTCTACTATCAAAGGTGGTGAAGACGTGTTACGGAGGCTTTTGATTGATTTTTGTATAAAAACATTTTAATGCTGAGGAGCAGGATGTGGTATCTAATATAGATGAAAGTATACCTTACCACATATTGTTACGTCACAATACTCCCATGTCGTGTCGGGATCCGTGGTGTAGCACCAAACTCCAGGTGAACCGTCCGGGTTCCGGCAGTAGTTGTGCTCCAGTCCGGATGATGGGTGATTGGCAGGTGTCACTTTGTGTTCATGAGGTGTCTGGCTGTCCCAGCGCTGGCACGTCCTGCCTGTTGGGGTCACAGAGACTTTCCCTCGGTAGGACTCTCCATTTCCATGGAGCTTCGGACAGACATCTAGTTCTGATAAGAGAAATCTGGTATTTGAGTAGGTTCAAAAATATTTGGCTGCCAGTGCTTGTAGCTGCTTTCTATACAGCGGAATAATTTCTAAGGTTAGTGAAATACTTTACAGTACACTGGAACTAGGCGTCACAGATTCACAGTGCACTGGAACTAGGCGCCACAAACTAGAAAGGCTTACATTGGCTTGAGAGCAAATACCGCATATTTCAGCCATCTCCCTCCTCATGCAACAATAGACTGTTCCATTTGAAATCACCCATGTGAAACATCACTTTAACTAAAGACGGCTTAACCCAAAAATGAATCTTAAGAAATCCCCCCGTGTAATTATGACTTGAGTGGACCTCATGTGAATTTGCACAATAGACCAGTCCAGAAATACTCTTACTGAAAACATGGCCTTTTGAATAGGAAACCGAATCCAAAATTGAATTAAGCAAAAAAGGTCCCCCGTGCACGAAAATGTAAAATAGACCCGTCTAAAAACACTTCTGCTCAAAATTGAATTTCAAATCATCACCCGTTCAAAATTGAATTTGAAAAAAATCCCCCTCCGTGTGCAAAAATGGACTCTTCCTGTGATACCCATATGTTAAGTGGAGCAGTCCAAAAATACATCCGCTAAAATAGGACTTTTACATATAGTCCAAAGTCCCAAAATGGATTCTAAATAATGCCCTCCCTTCGTGAATGAATGAACTCTTCCAGCACACCCCATGTAAAATTGCAAAATAGACCAGTCCAAAAATACACCCACTGAAATGCTTTACATAATCTCCAGTCCAAAGATAAATTTAAAAAAAATGAACCCCTTCGTGGAAAAATGGACTATTCCAGATAACATGCTGATTGGCTGCCAAATCCTCCTCAGGATATTGATTCAAGCTAAGCGATTGGTTACCTTTTCATTGTTATATAATATATAGACATACAGGTCTGCACACCTCCAAATGGGGTCAACGACCTTGAGGTCATTGAACCCTGCGGCCATTGGAAAATGACTAAAAAAATCCTAATCTCCAAGCAGATCCTATGGTAGGATAAGATAGTATCAAAAGCTGGAAGATGAGTGAAGCCGGCTTAGGAGTGTGTTTCCAAACAGATCCTACGGTAGCATAAGATAGTATCAAAAGCTGGTAGATGAGTGAAGCCGGCTTAAGAGTGTGTTCGCAACCGGCAAATGCACACCTCTTTAATAGCTGACTAAACTCCTTGGCCAGTTTAGAACTATCTTATGCCATCGTAGGATCTGCTTGGAGATTTAAAAAAATCCCCAAAAAAATCATTTTGAAGCGGTTCATGCCAAAAATCACACATGGGTCATTTGAATAAATATCTCACTCACTCACTTTCTAAGGCACCCCTGTACAAAAGTTTTTGTTATTTGGTTGTAAAACCAGTGTGCAGGAGCCAAAAGTGTACTTTTTTGTCCTAAAATGACAAAAAATAGCATAATCAAGCATTTTGTTGTACTATTTTTTTATTTTTTTATTTATTCACCTCCAGACATGTGTATGCCAAAACTGTTATCAAATCCATGTGCGCATAACTGGAGGACACTCCTATGCCAAATTTCAGCTCAATTGGTTGTAAAACCAGGGTACAGGAGCAAAAATGTCCTTTATATGTAAAAAAATGGTAAAAACATCGCAAAATTAGGCATTTTGTTCTACTGTTATGGAATCTATGTGGGCATATGATCAATGTACCTCTGTGCCAAATTCATTCATTCAGTTATAATACCAGGGCACAGGGGTCCAACATATACAGCTTTGGTCTAAAAATTACGAAAAAAAAACTCAATAAGATAACTTTACGGGTAGATATGAAAAAAAAATGAAAAAAAAAAAACGCCTGGGGGTACTTTACAAATCCATCTAAATACTAACCGTGTTGGCATACATGCAAAGGCATTTTATGCCAGATCATAGACTAGGCTCTCACTTAAAGATAATTTTGTATCGCTTTTGTATAATTTCTACTTCTTTACATAATAAAACAATTCCTGCCTCCACTTCCCCATACGACTATATGAATTACTGGAAAAACATGAACTTGTCTAACCACCCCACCACCACACAACTATGAATTATACAAGATACAAGATACAAGATACAAGATGACTTTATTGGGCATCGCAGTGTTGCCACTGAATTTAAAACCAATTTACAATGTTTAAAAACCTCTGATTTGACAGGCGCACATCGCATGTGACTTAGCGATACTAACACCAAAGCTTTACGTTTGCACTTAAAATGATAAGGGCAGACGATCAATAAAATAACTAACATATTGACATGAGGAATAGAGCCGATCACAGTCCATTCTTATTCATTAGTCGGGTCAGATACGGTATGGTGGAGTTCATGTACCGGTTCGTTTTTGCTCTAGGACAGTTCAGTTTGTGACTGTTGCGAGTTGCTCTGCCAGTGATGTGACCTCTTAGGGGTGGTAGCCAGTCTCTAAAGTCAGAGACCATGAGCGAACTGGCAAACTTAAGACACAACTGTTCCCGTCTCGTGGCAAGTGAGCACAGTCCAAGCTGCTCCAGCGCATGTGAATACCCGGGGTAGTCTCTGCCCATGATGGTGCGACACGCCCTTTTCTGGAGCTGTTCAAGTTGATCAGACTGGCGCTTGGTCAGGCCAGGGTGCCAGACAGGAACGGCATACTCTAATATTGGTCTGATGTAGCCAATATAGATCGATACTAAGTCACATTGAGGCAGATTGAACTTCTTCAGTCGTTTCAGAAGGTAGAGTTTTCTTCCTACTTTCGCTGCCATGTTGTTGACCTGTTTGTCCCAGTGGAGGTCACTCTGTATGTGAAGACCGAGCACTTTGAGGCTTGGGACTACAGCCAGTTCTGTACCGTTGATTTGGAGAGGGGGTGGTAGGGACGGATTCCTGGCGAAAGTCACGTGCATACTCAGGCATTTGCCACCATTCAGGAGCATGTGGTTTATTTGTGTCCATAGGAACAAGTCGTCAAGGTCATCCTGTAGGGTGGAGTGCTGTCGTAGTGTTCTTGTCTCAAGTAAGTTCATGTCATCGACATATTTCCATACGGGGTTGTTTGCATCGCTTGCAGCGTCGTCGATGAGGATTAAGAACAAAATGGGACCAAGAAGGGTCCCCTGAGCTACCCCACACGACAAAGTTTCCCAGTCGGAGAGAGACTGGCGGTACCGCACTCGCTGACTCCTGCCGGAAATGAAACTGCAGACCCACGGCACCAGCTCTGGCCTTAGGCCCTTCGCCAACAGCTTTCTGATAACAGTGTTATGGTGGACCCGGTCGAAAGCCTTCGAGAAGTCAGTGGCAACAACCGTGCTGATACTTGCTCGGCTTTCAGCACCCTTAAATAGCTTGTCTACCAGACTTACAAGGGCATGGGTCGTAGATCTTCCTTTCAAACTGCCGAACTGTCTCTGATCAAATGTGACGTCATTATGAATCCATCTGGTGACAAAGAATTCGGCGATCTTGGCAAACTGTGAAGTCAAAGATATCGGTCTCAGTTGGTCTAGGCTGGCTGGCTGGGACTTGGGGACAGGTACTACCACTGCCTGTTTCCATTGGCTGGGTACTGTGCCTTCAGCGTAGGAGGAGTTCAGAATGTGACAGAGGGGTGTACTGAGTTCACATGCGAACTCCCGCAGAACCTTAGAAGGGATGCCATCCGGGCCAGGCGCCTTGTTGGTCTTGACAGCCAACAGTCTCTTGTAGACATCCCAGACATGAAGTGTGGGTAACTCCTGGGAGGCCGGGTGGAAACTGGGTAGCTCAGAGGTGTCCAGTGCAGGGAGAGCTTGAGATACCGCAGCGAACTTGGCGTTGATGGCGTTTGCAACAGTAATGTTGTCGGCTGCCTCCGATCCAGGAATCACAATCGCACTCTCCTGTTTGGTTGTATTTAGCATTGTCATTATTTCCTGGTGCCAACGTCTTGGGTTGCACGTCTTGAGGGTGGATACGTGGTCTTTGTAGTATGACTTCTTTGCATTGGCGAGTTCTCTCTGGATGCGGTTGCGGTAGAACTTCCATACAGACGGTGACTTCCGGTGAAAAGCCTTTTGTCTTAGGCTGATCAAGTGTTTAATACGAGGAGTTACCCAAGGTTTGTCCGTACAGTGTGTTTTGAGGGTCTTGGTCGGGAAGAACGTGTCTATGGCACTTTCCAGCGTGGCGTGGAAAGCGTCAGCCTTTGCTGCTACACCAACCACATCATACACTTCCGACCACTGATGTTGGGTTATCCACCTGCCAAACTCGAACATGTCTGTTTCCCGCAGCTGCCGTACTCGCTTCTTTGTGGGCTTGACCTTGGGTTTGTCACTCGGGGTCCAAAGGACACAGGAGTGGTCACTCAGACCCAGCGGAGGCAGGATGGAGGGCTGCTCGTACAAGTCCTTCATGTTTGTGATAATCAGGTCAAGCAGTGCGTTACCTCTGGTGTTGCTTTTGACGAATTGAGATAGGTGGCCAGCTCTGCAGAGATCAGAAGTGTTCGCCCTGTTGAAGTCTCCTAGCAGAGCAATACCGCAGTCGGGATGATTGGTACGGATGTCATCCGATGTTGTCAACAGGTGGTTGAGAAGCAGGTCTCTGTGCGGTGAGTTGGGTGGGGAGTAAATGCCTTGTGGTGTTGGTGTGGTGTTATTGAGTTATCCTCCTCGGAGCATTTCATCAACAATGCACATGCAATTCTAAAACTAACCACTAAGAGGCCAAATTAATTGTAAGTTCTTCCAGAGCATAATAACTATCTCACACACAAAAAAAAAAGCATCCCAATACATCCTAAGGGGGCACACCCCAGTTATTTGGGGTTTCAAATGGAGGCGGCACACCCTCAAGTCTAGCGACCATCTCTTCCAGGGAATTATCCTGAAGCAAAATAACTGGTTATGGGCAGAGAGGATATTCCTTCAGCTACAAGACCAACTGAGTTTCGATCCTTCAACTTCTTTAATTTTGAAAAATTATAGGGAAAAACCATAATTTTTATGTCAAAAATGATGCACAAAATTGGGCATTTTCGCATTGGGTAAAACAGATGAAGCAGATTTTTCCGGCAAGCACGACTGATACTGCCAGAAAGAGTAAAGTCTAAAGAGTAATCCAGCCAATTATGAAGAAAATTCTAGTACTACAGTTTTTTTAATCAGCCAAGACGCGCGGCATTGCAACTTGGCTTAACACAACGCTTCAGAGGTCAATCTAGGTCACCGGCCTGTTTACATTCAGGCGTAGGAATATGCCGGAAGTAAGGCGCGGACCAAAACACAATTTGCACAAAAAACACACCATTTCCTACGCTTTTCAGCCATGTAACCGTTTAATGTCATTTCGCAGGAAATAATGAGAAATCTCAACTCAAACATAGACCCTCGGAAGCCCTTCGTCACTTTTTTGTCGCGCACTACCGCGGAAGAACTGGGGTGTGCATCGTTAAGCTACTTCACATAGCTTTACTTACAACATAAAAATAAAAAACCTTCTGTCTTACCATCGCCATCCACCAGAAGGGCAAAAAGTGCATAAAGTCCTTTACAACACCTAACCATGTTACAAATCTCATTGCAACCCGTCCACAGCTTCCTACGATATTCGCCGCACACACAAACATCCACAAAACAAACACTCCTGCTCATCCACGTCAAACAGCTCTAAGGCTGAAATTCAAAACAAATGAACATCTGCTATACACCTACCAACTACATAAAAATTAACACCACAGCAAGTCCAGGTGCAAAAATATAACACAGAACGTGTCGCTGCAGTACCAAGGTCAACCAGCAGGTGGCGCAAAATCCACCTGCACCATCAGCATCCCCACCCCTACCCACCCACCGAAAACCATTGCAAACCTTCCAACGGTTCTTGAGATATCCCCCACATAAGCTCCAGACTGAAAACAATATAGCAACAATACATCCATCTTCATGGAGGTAAAACACCCAGAGATGGGTTGCACATGGGAGGGCGTGCAACGGCTAGCAGTGGACAGAGCAGCATGGCGAACAATGACGGCCCGCCTCAGTGACCAGAACTGACATGCGGTGAAGATGATGATGAAAACACCCACACGATGATGTGAAGTGAACTCTACTACCTTATCTGTGTACAAAGCTACAACAGAAAATGAAAGGAACCAACCGTTTTTATCCATGGCTGTAGTCTGGAGATCGGGCTTAGGCTGTAAAGTGCCTTGATCCTGGCAGATGGGGCTGCCGACAAACACGTAGGTCAATTTTTTCCCCTGCACTGTCGCTTCACATAGTTCATCTATTGAACAGGAACCTAAAAAAGCAAGATTAAGAACGAGGTTTAGGTATAGAGTAAAATTGAATATTGGACAGTTGCAGTATATAATATCATGTCTAAATCCCCCGACCACAAAATTGACCGGAACATGCTGGTTCAGTAAGTAACAACTTGCAGAGGATGGGAGAGTTTATACAGCGTTGTCGATGGTTTCCTTTGATATATAAAACACTTTGGATGGTCAAACTACAGTAAACCAGGTAATGTAGTGCTACAATATATATATAACGTACTGCACTCCCCAACGTCTGCATCTGCATATATACCCCCAAATGACCCCGCGAGGGGCAAAAGTAGGGGGGGGGGGGAGCTGAGGCTCCCGGGTTAGGGTAAACGTTGTTTACTATTGATGAGAGAAAGGCCGAAAAATAAATACAAACAAAAGTCATTAACAACAATACTTGGGTACTGAGGGGTTGAAGTGCAAGTCCTAATTTCCCTCCCTCAGTGATTTAGGTAGGACACGGAGAACGCATAATTTGAAGCAATGGTTGAAGAATTTGGTTAATTGTAATGGTGAGAACTGATAAAAGCTCCTTGGAGAAACGGACCATTTGTACAATGTAATTCTGGGTTGAGCACATAATCATACAATCTGTAGGATAATCACAAGGAGAAGAACTACAGAGTACTAGATGTGTGATTTCGCCATCAGAAAGAGAGTAAATGTCGAAAATATGTCCTACATTCCTTGAAAGGTTGCCGAAGAGAATAAAGCGAGGATTACTGTGTAATAGGCAGACTTTGGCTACGGCAAATTATGTCACGACAATACATCAAGTTATGGCACGGTCACATACGTCGTGCGATTGCCGTACGATCGAAAACGACTACATTCTTGGAATAGCCGTGCTTACAAACTTCAGCTGTATCTTTATGAAAAAATGCCGTCTTATATATATATAGCTTAGATACTTGATGATAGTTAATTCGTTCACAAGTCGTTTGAGGACCTCGTTTGTTTGTCTATTCTTTGTTTAACGAGGATGAAAGCAAATAACCTAACGGCGTTTTGCGTTTTGAACGAATCTATCTAGTACACTTTGTAGTGCCATCTAGTACAGTTTGTATATGTGGAATGACGCAGCCAAATATGACTATCATGAAGACCCACGCCGACATGTTCTGATTCGAGTTCACCAGTACATGCCAATAAATAAATAGCTAGTTTCATCAACATGGACGTGTTCAGGAAACTGACCGTCCCAAGTACTTTAAAAACCTGAAATGACAACCTCGCGTTTTTTTTTACACACCCTGTTGCAGAGGAAATTGGTCTGTTGCTCCTCTGACACTTTGTTTGTTTACACGCTTCAGCCAGGTTTTAAAAATTAGATTACACGCTTGAAACTGCACTGAGTACAAAAATCTATCGCCGCATGCTCATTGGTTGTTCCTGAAGGTTTTTCTACTGTTATTGGATGAAGAAGCATTATTTTGAAACGTTTCATTATGCCTTTGTTCTCAACTTTTCAATGCCACCCCCTTGATCCATGGTGTGTTGTAAAAATACTATTACAACCCATGGACGGATTATGAACGGATTGTCGTGATTTTTTATCTGTTGTTTGACGTTGTTTTGAAGAAGACGTAATAAGATTGGGACCCTTCAGAAATCCTATAGAGGATTTAGCTCCCTTGCTGTTGATATCAATGTCAGGTCTGACCATTGGGTACTGTGTTAGAAAGAACTGAATTCAGTTAAAGTTCTGCTCCACCAGAAAGTCACAGAGTCTAGTCGATAATCATGGAAAGAGAAAGAGTCATCTATCCCCAACTTTTGGTTGTTCTTCATCGTTTCAGAGATGGAAGTTCTGAACAAAGTCCACCTTAGACATCATGTCCTACTATATCAATAAGGATCCGCGCTGTGAATCTGGCACCCCGGAGCCCGCGTCCTCGTGCGGAAAGAATTATTATTTACTATGATGCCAAGTCATGTCCGTCTAGAAAGATTTTCCTGAAGTGATAAATATGATCAACATCTAAACCTCGTAATCGCAGCAAATACCCTTTGAACTGCCCGTGACTGTGTTTTTTATAAACCTCGTAAAATATGACAGTCGTGTCGTTGGCTAGTTAGGCCCCCTTTCCACCAGTAGGATTCCCTACGAGTTCGTACGGAGGCGGTACTTACCACTTACGGATCCCAAAAGATTACCCACGTTTAGATACGTAGACAGCACGTATTTACACGTGCGGCGGGTTGTGCCCTTAGCTTTACAAACCTGAAATATTAGTACTCTGTGGTAGAGTTTTATCCATGAGTTTGAACGTTAACATTTGGTCTTGGTCGAACCTTTTGTTTGTTTGGTTTAATAAAGCTGCGTTCGAATCTGACGACATTTCTAGCGCTATCGTAAGCTTAGGTCACATTTCTAAACCGGGGCCCGGTCGGATAGCTTTCGGGAGCCAAGAGAATGATGTAAAAGACATCAAAATATACAAAATGTCACAATAAGATGCATGGGCATAATATGTGTACATTTCTAGGTATACATTTTACTTCTTAGTTTCTTAAAACATCCCGGCGCCTGGCCCCGGTTTGGAAATGTGTCCTAAAGCCTAAAGTACTATGCACGAAACCTTTACTTGTTGATTTACCTGATTGAATGACGCAGCCGAATACGAGTATCATGAAGACCCACGCCGACATGTTGTGATCCGCGGTCACTAGTACTTGCCAGTACAAAGTTGCCAGCTAACAGTTTCATCAACATGAACGTGTTCCGTCCCAGGTTTTGCAAATACGTGAAATGTCAACTTGGTGTTTGCTTTTTCGACACACCCTGTTGCAGAGGAAATTGGTCTGTCGCTTTTCTGATACTTTGTTTCTTACACGCTTAAGCCCAGATTTCAAACTTAGATTAGGCGAGCCCCGCACACCGATAAGCCCCAGCTCAACGTTTTTTTTTTTTCATACAAGAACAAAGTTTTCTACTGTCAACAACTTATAATCGGAAATGATGAATGTTTCATTTCGCCTTTATTCTCAACTTTTGAATGCCGACGTCCTTTTCTTGCATAGTTCCTTTAAAAACATAATACATGGGAGCATTATGCACGGACTGTCGTAGATTTTGCTCTGTTGGTTGATGTTGTTTTCAAAGGAACGTAAACAGAGTTAATTTCGCGGTAGTGGGAAAAGGACTTTTCGCGGTGGTTTTAATTCGCGGTTATAGCGCCATCCCGCGAACTTTAAATGCATTTATCTCTGAGCTCAGCCTCAATTTATGATTTTGCTATGGTATTGCTATTGAATACCGGTCTCTTACCTGCATAGAACTTTATTTTATTTTATTTGCGCAACAATTGTAACAGTTACAATGTATGGCAATGTGACCAACTACTACAAATACAAACTAATACAAATAACTAACAACTAATGTAATATACTTCAACAGTATAAACAATCTAGTGAGTATCATAAAGCATTATCTCGTTTTTGCAATGAGTTGTAAATAAATTATCATTTGCTACAACAAGAAGGCGCGCCTGGTCCAGGTATACATTGTTCAGTAATTAAGGTCGAGATGGGGATGGTAATTAAGGTATCGTCACCTCGTCCTGGTTACTTTTTACGCTGCTGTATCTACAGGCAAGCTTACTTTAATTGCCGTAAATTATAATCTGCCGTCTGAAAATCTTTTGAAGTGATCTATCTAAGATACGAGCGAAAGTAATTTTAGATACGACATAAGATGTATATGCTCTTTTATATGGAGGTGCACACGATCGTCAGAATACGCTATAATGATTAACTAGTCCGTGCGACATTAGATGTATTTGTAACGGGAAAAGGAGGCTAAGGGGCCTAATAAACATACACTACTTACTGATACTCTGTCCAAAGAGATAATGGTTACCACTCAAAAATGACCATTATAGTTTACCCAGATCTCGAGATATCAAAACCGGAGGTTCTGCTGCAGTACCGTAACCTAGTCACTGGGGGCCCAAAATCAAGACCTCAGCAAAACCTCAGTGACATCAACTAACCATCCAGGCCATCTCCGGAGTGATGCTCTCAGTCCACAAACAAACAAACATATATATACACTGTGAGACGTAATGTTTCACAAACACTACCGAAAACATAACCCTCTAGAGAAGGTAACAAAACCTTTGTTTGCGAAGACAGCAAACATGACAAACAATCAAACAAGAGCCGGAAAAATCCAGTCGGAGAGCACATGCCACTCAAGATTATCCAACTCTCGCGCGATCTCGCGCAGTGTTGCTGGGACTTCAAAATTAAACAAACGCTAGAGAAGTAGAGAACGCCTAAAATAATTTGGGACCAACAAAGACCCCATTAGCCCCCAATAATTTCTGCCCGAAACATTGGGATCCGAATTTCCGAAAAATTAACAGAACAACTGGGGGTGTCAAGGTGGTGTAATCAGGGCGTGTCGTGTTACATAAGCTGTGATTGGTTACCTGAAATGACGTCACGTATCAAAGTTCATTAGAGGTCATCACAACAACGTGGGGAGGGCAGCTTACAGCTTGGCCTGAATGTCGCGCGTTCTTTTGCCAAAATAAGAACAAGTGATCAGGGTAAGTCGATGTTTTTTTGTCGTAGGAAATGCTGAAGGTTGATCTGGTCACCTTCGTGTAGCGAGATTGGGCATGAGAATGCCATATGGGCTAAATTTGTAAACAGCCGTGTGGTAATAATTTGCGCAAGCAAGAGTATAACGGGCCCGTTACAGTCGTAACGTTATGCCCATAGCATAGCGCTAGTAATCTTTTGAACCTTCCATCCTGCTAGTCCTTGTGTATATCATTTGGTGCCAAAAATTTGGCAGGATTTTTTCTGATGTTACAATCTTTAGATACCAACCAAAGCTGAAGTTTGTGACTCAAAAATTTATAGAGTTGTAACTTGTTGTTGTTGTGACATCCTCTGGGCCAGCTAGCCGCCATTTTGACTGATGTTCAGTGCACGTGCACGTGTAATGATCCAGCCACAAAAATATGATTCTGGCGACTTCACGGTTAGTCTAAGCTACATACGCGTCTGTTACGGGTTCCCAATTATATGGCAACTCGTCATCATCATCGCCAGGTACGCAGGCTACTCAGCATGTTTATGTTCTGGAGCTGGTCTATCCTGTACATATGTAGATTTGAATTGCTGTCCCTAACGTTAGCTATAGGCGCTGCCATTACATTGGAATTCCAATTCAGTGGAATGTTGCTTTTCCATTGGGCCGTTACTAAAAAAAATAAAATGAATGTGGAGTGTGTGTGTGTGTGTGTGTGTTTATCCAAGCTTCAACCCCCTTTTGGATTATCCATGTTGCGCGACCCCCCTTTTAAAGGGACATAATGTAAAATTAAAGTCACTGTTTTCGGTCATATTTCTACATTATGAGTTGAGTCTATCTTATTACACTGCACAGCAATATTTACAACGTACGGATTCGACTTTGTTGCGAGGTGAGGACGTCTTGAAATATGCGCACTTCCCACCGCCGCTTGAGTTGCCCGCCATCTTATCCAACTCCCCGGCGAACCAAGTGCGCTTTAGAACGCGTTCGGTAGTTTGCTCAAATCGTTACTGAAGTTTGTTGAAAGTCCCCGCTAAGCTCCGAAGATCTGTGACGGCAACGGTTGATTCGGAAATCTACAGCCGGCTTACTTCCGGTAGGCTACCCGGAAGTAAAAGAATTTGGTTGTGGCTTACGTTGGCATTGTTAATTAGCGCTGGAAATGTGATAAAATGACGCAGATATGTTGGAAATAAGTTACTAATGTCAATCTCTCCTGGTGATTTTTAAGTTCAGAACATTTGAAATTTTGGCGCCAAATTTCTACATTATGTCCCTTTAATTGCTGTCCCTAGGCGCTGCCATTACATTGGAATTCCATTTGAATGGAATGTTGCTTTTCCCTTGGGACGTACAGACATATAAAAAAACTTGTTTTTTCAGGGCACAATTCCCGAGTGGAATGCCCTGCCTGGCACGGTTGTATTATAAAGTGCTCCCAACGTTGATTGCTTCCGTGCCAGGCAGGTGGCCTGCCCGCCCTAACCCAGGAGCCTCAGCTCCACCCCCCCCCCCCCCCCCCCCCCCCCGATGCTCCACGCGGGGCTATTTGGGGGGTACCCCTATGCAGATGCAGATGCAGATGGGCCGTTCCAAAATATAGATGTGGACTGAGTGTGTGTGTGTGTGTGTGCGTGTGTGTGTGTGCGTGTAAGTGTGTGTGTGTGTGTGTGAGTGTGTGAGTGTGAATGGGGATGACAAACAGTAGCCTGCGTACCCGGTGTGTGAAATTTTACAGGTTGTATTTTATCCAAGCTTCAACCCCCTGTTAGATTTTATCCGAGTTGCCCGACCCCCCATTTAATTTCATCCAAGTTCCTCAACCCCCCCTGAGGGCTCAAATCCCCCTCTTATTCTATCGGAGTTCCGGGTGCATTTGTCCCCGTTTTTACTTTAGCCCAGTAACCTTACCCCCTTTTCATTTTCATCCTAATGCCCTCACCTTACACTTACAGTAAGTTGCAAATAAATACATCATAACTCTTAGAAAGATTCACCTTTTTTGACCTCCTTGTAGAAAAATCCTGATCCAGTCTATCTTGACCCCCTGTTGTAGAAAATCTTGAGCCAGAATCCCCATATTGTAAGATCCAACCTCTTCAACTAACCACAGTTATTTTTTTCTGAATGCCTTTTGCGAGGGGGGCCATCGCAACCCAAACCCCCCTCCATATGAGTTTAAGTGGGACAGACCAATTAAATTCTCGGCCCTTGAACAGATTTATTTATAGTCTAACTTAGAAGTGGTCCTTCATTGATAAACGTTGTACTAGTAAATTCTAATTAAAGTTCAAGGATCTTGCCAATTCTTGTTATTGCTGTGGAAATAAACAGTACAAGGTCTTTTGGAAGAAATGCTTTTCAGTCATAGAACTTGAAGTGCATGGTAAATATTCTATTTGCAATTGAAAGGATTTTAACGTGGCTTCAGGCAGGGTCTTTATTAGTACAGGAAAATTGATTCCATGTTTTCATGGACTTTCTTTAATTTCTCTTCTTAGAATTTCTGCAGCAAAACCAGCTAAAAAACACGGCACATTGAGGGGACAATAGCACCTGGTGCACCTGTGGAACACACAGCTGGTACCACAGCTGCACTATGTGGGCTGTACACCTGGAGCAGCTGGCCAAGACCACCACATCCCTGACCCGGCATCACCGCACCTGGCTTCAAAATGGCAGCCGGATGCTGTGTGCCAGCAGTCGACGGAACAGCAGCGACCGTTCGGTAATGGCGATACGGAGGGAGGATGTGAGTGGGCAGTGGGAACGGCGGGCGCCGCTGAGCCCCGCCCACGTGAAGAAACTTGTCCGCAAAGGAGTCAAGGTCTTGGTGCAGCCGTCCAATAGGAGGGCATATCCCATGCAGGTCTGTAATGACCTTCAATAGAATTAATCCACTTTGAAATGCTTGTGCAAGTTACACTGTCAGTAGGTGTCACTTTAGTCTTGTTTGGTGTCCCATGAGGCTATGAAGTTAGGAGATGAAAATTAAAACAAATTTTAAAGATGGCTCTGATTTTAAGTTACAGCACTGCACTACCAAAAATGCCTTTTCTTTCTTTCTTGTTTTTTCTTGTACAGAGACATTTTTGTCTTCATATAAGATTTTTTTCCTGACTATAAGAAAACAGATTTGTCCACGAATTAAGCAATTTTTTACTTACTGAATTTTCTTGAAGCAAGACTATATTTCTTACAGTTATCTCATAAAGTTTAACTAGAATGTTAGTCTTACAATAAGATTTTTTTTTATAAATGTTCTTGTGCCTAATAATATATTCTTTTACTAATATATTGTCATTTGAAGCCTTGTGTTCAACAATTCTTTTCTCACATGAAGATCAGAAAATCTTTTTGCCTAGAAACATTTTCTTACTTTGAAGATTGGTGCTCTTACAGTAAGACTGTCTTTCTTACTTCAAGAGCACAATTCTTGATGCCTAGAATTATTTTAGAATTCTTACTTTCAAGATTGGTGTTCTCACACCAAGAATTGAAATTCTTACTTTGAAAATTGGTGTTCTTACACCAAGAATACATTTCTTACCTCAAGAGCGCACTTCTTATTGCCTAGAAATATTTTCTTACCTCCAAGATTGATTTTCTCACACAAAAGAATAAATTTCTCATATCAAGAGTAAAATTCTTTATTGCCTAGATACATTTCTTATTTCCAAGACTGCTATTCTTACAACAAGAATACCTTTCTTACTACAAGTGCACAATTCCAATTGCCAATAAATATTTTCTTATTTTAAAGATTGGCATTCTTAAAACCAAGATTAAATTTCTTATAACAAGAATAACTTTCTTACATCAAGAGCACAATTCTTATTGGCTAGAAATATTTTCTTACTTTTAAGATTGTGTTCTTATACCAAGATTGAATTTCTTATATCAAGAATAACTTTCTTACATCAAGACAACAATTCTTATTCCCTAGAAATATTTTCTTAATTTCAAGATTTGTGTTCTTATACCAAGATTAAATTTCTTACATTAAGAATAACTTTCTTACATCAAGACAACAATTCTTATTGGCTAGTAATATATTCCTACTTTCAAGATTAGTGTTCTTATACCAAGACTAAATTTCTTACGGCAAGAGTAACTTTCTTACAGCAAGAGCACAATTCTTATTCCCAGAAATATTTTCTTACTTTCAAGATTGGTGTTCTTATACCAAGGTTAAATTTCTTATATCAAGAATAGCTTTCTTACATCAAGAGCACACTTCTTATTGCTAGAAATATTTTCTTAATTGTTCTTACAACAAGAGTAACTTTCTTAAATCAAAAACACACTTCTTACTTGCTGTTTATATAGTTGTAAATATATTTCCAATCATACTCATTTCCATCAATACGTTTCATACCAGATTTTGGGGCATTTTTTTTTCTATGCACCATTATTTTAAAGATTGCAACATTATTGCAGATACCAACAGATTTAGCTTATATATGATTCTTGTTTATAAAAATCCATTTTCCTGATACTGAGCATACTAATAACTTAATTATTGTCCTTCTAAAACAGCACCATTACTGCTGTAATGTTGTTGGTAGTGGTTCATAATCATAATACATGTCACTTGTTCTTGTTGAAAGCTTTTCCAAAGTTGAGATGGGGGCATCCTCTTTGGTCCAACTGGTTTCCACGCCTAGAACACAGACAGTTTATGAACAACAATTCCCTAATAAATGCCCCCCTCCCCCATAAGGATTTTGGACATCAACATCTCTATACTTTTCCTTCCTTAAAACTATCATACTTACGTCTTAGTGTTTCGGAGGAATTCACGCAAGTGTTCACTTCTACATTCTGCAATTACTGGTTGCCTTATCATGCATATGCAACCAAAGAAATGTGAAACTAAAATACTTTGAAAACCAAGATGGCTGACGTACCTGAATAGATAATGTTCCAAGCTTGACTTCGGCTTTGGTTGCACTTTGGAGCTTAGAAATGCAAGGCCACATTGTAAACAGGGTCCCAGGTGATGCAGGAAAGTGTCCTAAAGAAATCTACCATATCTGTGCCCTGTATTTGTAAGATCTCGTGCACATCAGACAAATAAACCAAGAGAGGCAGTTTGCATGCAAGCTGCATCCAAGGCTGCAACTGTCTAGAATTTGAAATTTGCAGCAAAGGATGATGGGAGTAATTTCCCATGATCCTTAGCAAAATTGTTGTCTTATTACCAGAAAAATATAGAATTAATTTCTTAAACTCTGATCTGATATTGAGAAAATAGACAAAAATTATGCTGGTTCCAACTGATTGTTCTTTACATCTTGATAGACACATGGATTATGATAAACAGTGTCTGCCAAGAAGGTCAATGGAAAAGTTTCTATATGTGCTAGTTTTTATTAGATATTTTGAATAAAAACAACAATCAAGAACATTCAAGAGTCTTCTGCTAGTCAAAGCTTGTTCTGTAATTTCCTGTTTTGTTATTAGTATTCAGTCAAGTAAGTCAAGGACCATACTCTTGTACCTGAGTTCTTAATTACCTAGAATTAGGATAGATTATGCAAATCCCCCAGATTTCTAGAACACTCTTGTCGGTGAATGAGAAATACTTTCTTCACTTACGAAAAAAGATGCGTTTATCAAAGTTTGTGGATACAAAGACAAGAACGTTCAAGATTAGTATTCCAGTAATTCCTTGCACTTTGTCTTGTACTTAAATTATCTTGAATGTTCTTGTTTTTCCGAGCAGTATACCTGAGGAAATGTAAGAACGAAATTCTTGTTTTTTCTTGAACATTCCCCAAAAAGCAAGAATAGAGTTTCTCGATGTTTCTTGATATGTAAAACAAGAACATTCAAGACTTTTGTTCCAGTAGCTACTTGTTTTTATATCTTGATGTTCTTGTTTTTTTCTTACTATAAGAAAATCAAGAGGGGGTAGAGAAAAATTCTTGTACTTTCTCAAATATGGCAAGAATTTCAGTCTTCATACAAGAATACCAAGAATATTTGACTTACATTTCTTGAAAATTCTAAGGGGAAAAAGTCTTTTTGAGAAATTATTTCTTATCTTAAGAAAAGTAAAGACATTTCTCTTGTTATAAGAATTTACAAGAAAATGGTCTTCGAATGATCTCTTTCTTTTTTTCTTATTCATTCTTATTTCTTCTTGAAATTTCTTCATGCAAGCACATGTGTCCACGAATTAAGTAAACTGTTACTAACCAAGACAAAACAAGACAAATATTTTTCGTAGTGTGATATTTCTGTCTTCTCCCGTGCTGAATTTTCATCTCTGTGTCAGGATTTATGCATCTTTCGTCACAAAATAATCAAATGATCTATATCGATACAGTGCCGTTATATATACCAAATTGATTTTTATGATACAGTAGGAGTACACAATGCCATTAATGGCATTATGCAGCCCTACTGTGTGTGTGTGTACGACTGAGTGTTTTTGACTTTGACTGAAGCTTGTTTATTGTGTTGTCTGTGTCTGACACTTGTTTGTTGTGTTGTTTGTGTCTGAAGCTTGTTTGTTGTGTTGTTTGTGTCTGAAGCTTGTTTGTTGTGTTGTTTGTGTCTGAAGCTTGTTTGTTGTGTTGTTTGTGTCTGAAGCTTGTTTGTTGTGTTGTTTGTGTCTGAAGCTTGTTTGTTGTGTTGTTTGTGTCTGAAGCTTGTTTGTTGTTTGTTTATCCCCAGGATTATGAGAAAGTCATTGCGGTGATCACAGAGGACTTGTCGTGGCTTGTTTGTTGTTTTGTTTGTGTCTGAAGCTTGTTTGTTGTTTGTTTGAACCTTGTTTGTTTATCCTCAGGGGTATGAAAAAGCCGGCGCAGTGATCATAGATTGCTTGTTTGAAGCTTGGTTGTTGTGTTGTTTGTGTCTGAAGCTTCTTTGTTGTTTTGTTTATCCCCAGGAATATGAGAAAGCCAGCGCAGTAATAACAGAGGACTTGTCAGAGGCTTGTTTGTTGTGTTGTTTGTGTCTGAAGCTTGTTTGTTGTGTTGTTTATTCCAAAGAATATGAGAGAGCTGGCGCAGTAATAACAGAGGACCTGTCTGAAGCTTGTTTGTTGTGTTCTTTGTGTCTGAAGCTTGTTTGTTGTTGTGTTTATCCCAAAGAATATGAGAAAGCTGGCGCAGTAATAACAGAGGACCTGTCTGAAGCTTGTTTGTTGTGTTCTTTGTGTCTGAAGCTTGTTTGTTGTGTTGTTTGTGTCTGAAGCTTGTTTGTTGTGTTGTTTATCCCAAAGAATATGAGAAAGCTGGCGCAGTAATAACAGAGGACCTGTCTGAAGCTTGTTTGTTGTGTTGTTTATGTCTGAAGCTTGTTTGTTGTTTTGTTTGTGTCTGAAGCCTGTTTGTTGTGTTGTTTATCCCCAGGAATATGAGAAAGCCGGTGTCGTAATAACAGAGGACCTATCAGAAGCTTGTTTGTTGTTTTGTTTGTGTCTGAAGCCTGTTTGTTGTTGTTGTTTATCCCCAGGAATATGAAAAAGCCGGTGCAGTAATAACAGAGGACCTGTCAGAAGCTTGTTTGTTGTGTTGTTTGTGTCTGAAGCTTGTTTGTTGTGTTGTTTATCCCAGGAGTATGAGAAAGCCGGTGCCGTAATAACAAAGGACTTATCGGAAGCTTATTTGCTGTGTTGTTTGTGCCTGAAGCTTGTTTGTTGTGTTGTTTCTGTCTGAAGCCTCTTTGTTGTTTGTTTGTGTCTGAAGCTTGTTTGTTGTGTTGTTTGTATCTGAAGCTTGTTTGTTGTGTTGTTTGTGTCTGAAGCCTGTTTGTTGTTGTTGTTTATCCCCAGGAATATGAAAAAGCCGGTGCAGTAATAACAGAGGACCTGTCAGAAGCTTGTTTGATCATGGGGGTGAAGCAGGTTCCTATCAGTGGACTTCTGCCAGAGAAAACATACGCCTTCTTCTCCCACACTATCAAGGCACAGGAGGCCAACATGGCCATGTTAGACACCATCCTGGATAGGGTAAGGCACATGAGATAGATAGATGGATAGATATAGGTAGAAGGCATCCTCCTATGCAGGAACGTCCAATGGCAAAACCGCCTGTCTGGATGTACCCTGCTTTCTCAACCGTCACTCTTAGTTCCTGTTATTTTCCTCCAGCAGTAAGCCCCGAAAGGTGTGAATGCCTGATCACATAATCTGTTAATGTTCCAATAGGTCCAACATCCGGTCCACCAAATTTTTTCAGGGCTGTTTTTTGGGGACCAGTCGAATAAGAAAAAAACGGTTTTGTACCAGTACACCGTACCAGTACCCACCCCTAGTACCTACTAATCCCATATCTATCAAGTACTTCTACTAAGTACCCTCTAATCAATTGACCATATAGTTAAGTTAAATTAGTCAACTGTGGGACTGCAATACTATAGAAAAAGTATATTCTTTTGCAATATGTTCAAAATCAAATTATTGCAATTTGAAACCACTCTATGTCAACTTGATGTCCCTCAATACCCTAGATAAACAGGTAAACTAGCATTACATAATCTATTGGGAAATAGCACACCCTTCTGGACTTCAGGGCTCCTTTAATAAATAGTGGATCAATGTCATTGGAATGTTTTAGATAAATG
Source organism: Branchiostoma floridae x Branchiostoma belcheri (assembly GCA_019207045.1). Lineage (NCBI taxonomy): Eukaryota > Metazoa > Chordata > Leptocardii > Amphioxiformes > Branchiostomatidae > Branchiostoma > Branchiostoma floridae x Branchiostoma belcheri. The sequence continues at coordinate 26,487,668 of CM033027.1, forward strand.
CCAATGATATCACATTTACCTATAGTTTATACAGTTGAGTTTTCTCCATAATTATGCATGGTTTTTCTATGAACAGAAAAACTAGTCTTGATTTGAACTGTAGAAATTGATTATGATTTTTTTCGCTTAAAATTGTAGCTGTACCATACAATAGAACAATGAATGTTGGGAAAACCATAACTTATGATATGCTTATATTTCATTGTAATTCTTGCCTTGTCTGCTAATGAAACATTGTTGTATGTTTTTGCATTATTTCTTCTTTGAAATAATGTTGTTACAAGGGCTTTTTCATTTCAAACTCTCAGATTGGATCAGTTTATTAGAGTATTCTGCTCCCTCTTAGGTTTCAGTTACAAACTCCCATGTATTGTCTTCTAGGCTGTAAAGTTTTTAAGAAATGTAGCTTTACCACCCCCCTCCCTAACTTTTTACATGGAACAGTCCTAGGAAGGTGTTTGACTAAGAGTATGAGTAGTAAATTTTAAAGCTGTAAAACAGAAAATACAAGCCTTTCCTCATAACATTTTGCTAAAAGTGTGAAACAAAATTCACCCCTGCAGTTCCAAAAGAACTTCTAGAGTGCCCAAACCTACATGACCTGCTCCCCCTCCCAAGAGTCATCTACCACTTAAAATTCATGACCATAGCATGTCCGCAAAACAGGATGTGAAGTTCCACTGCAGTACCATAACATGCCACTGGGGGTGCAGATATCTATCATTTGGTGGTCACATGAAGACCCAAGCCCAATACCAAATATGAAGACAATCCATGCAGGCATTCTCAAATTATCATTTGGACATACGCCACCAAGACAAACAGCAAGTGATTATACAAAACTTAACCATTTTATGGAGCTAAAATAAAGCTTAAACATGACAAAGGATTTCAGCATACAAGGAGAATTGTAGTTGTAAGATTGCTATATAGGCCTAGGAAAAAAAAAATGTTGTGTTTCCTGTTTCAGTACTGATAAAATTATGGTGGTCGGTAGGTAGGGATTATCTTTTTTCTTGTATTTTTTTAGGCTTGCCAAAACTCTTGTGAGACATATTACAATACAATTTAAAAAAGTAAACTGAAATGGTTGAGGACACTTGTCTTTCAATGTCAGACGTTAATCTTGTGCATAATAGATTCCTGTATCATTCGTTAGACAGAACAAGCAGTTTTTTTTACTTCAATAGGAAGCAGGCTGATTAAAAATTTTAACTGGAAGCTAATTTTTTTTGTGACTCCACTGCCCACCCCCCCCAAAAAGGCTTGGGTTGGCAGTTTTTTTCTATAGTAGGTAGGGAAACAGGAAACACAACATTTTTGTCCTAGGCCTAGTGTGTGACTGTCGATTTTGACTATCAAAGTCCTATTCGTTATGAGAAACAATATATAACTTCTCTTTATTCTCTTCATCAGAACATTCGACTAATAGATTATGAGAGGATGGAGGATGCTCGGGGGAAGCGGGTTGTGGCTTTTGGCAAGTTTGCAGGGGTGTCAGGTAAATCAACATAGATAAGGATAAGTATAGACATCCTTGTATAGGCCTAGGAAAAAAATATATAGTGTCTCCTGTTTCCCTACCTACCCTCGAAAAACCTGCCAATCCTAGACTTCTTTGGGGTGGGCGGTGGAGTCACATACAAGTCCAGTTTTTTTCCAGAATTTTCATTCAGCCTTCTTACTTTTGGGCCTTAAGGTTGTCCTATCTAATGAAGGATAAATCAATGTATACATTATGCCCAAAATTAAAGTTTACTTTGTTCAACTGTATTGTAATATTGTATCACAATGACTAGAGTTTAAGCCAGTCTACAAAAAATTACAAGAAAAAAAGGTAATCCCTGAATACCGATCCTATTTTTTCTAGACTGAAACAGTAAACACAACCTTTTTTTTCCCTAGGTTTTAGCACTTTGCATCGGGGCTATTCTTTTCCAATACAGGGTTACATGTAGACAAGTCTTTTGGCTAATTTTCTGGGGAAAGTAAAAGTCCCGATCTGGCCAGAGTATATCCTACTATGCTTGACCGTTGCAAATTTTTCCACTAGTCTGAATGAATTGCACTCCAAGCTAGCGGCTCGCCCCATTGACCAGTCACACACCCTTGTGGGATTAATGCTTGTTCACCTTTATACGTGGGGTGACCTATGTTCGTTGTTTTAACCCATGTGGTGCTGGCAAATTTTCACTACATTCTCCAATTCTGGGTGTTTTAGACCCTTTGGAAAGATGGGGTACTGTTTTCACTATGCTACATTAGAAGTAGAGACCTCAAGCTTTGTAATGATGTATAACTTTATAGGGTTATTTGGGTGGAAAGTAAAGAAAAGGAGCAGTGTGAAAACAGTACTAAGTTAAAACATGCTTCCCAACATATATGTTAGGCGCAGCACTACAAATTTTGAAAATGGGGCATCTCGATAAAGTTGATGAACGGTAGTTTCAAATGGCAAAATTGTGAAAATACAGTTTGTATTTCAAGTAGAAACCTTCGTCCCTTGATTTGATAACTACCACGTTTTTGAAAATAATGAATATAGGTTTTTTCCTCGTGGATAAAGTTGTTCCACAGAAAAGTTGGATTGTATCACAAGATTTCTTGAAGTACAAATTTAGTGAGTTTTTCAAAACTGTCCAACCTTGTAAAAGCTTAAGGAAGGGGATGCCATTTTTCTACTATTTTAATGCATGAGTAGAAAACGTTTCAATACATGGGAGGTTGTCATTGAAACCAAAAGAGAGAGAGAGAGAAAGAAAGAAAGGGGTCAAAGAAATTGTTCCCTGAGGTTTTGACAAGGAATAGCCCATCATAATTTTTTCTCTCATCAGAAAATCCGGCTAATAGATTATGAGAAGATGACTGACGAGAAGGGAAAAAGGGTAGTGAAATTCGGAAGGTTTTCAGGTGCTCCAGGTAAATATAAATTAGCCTCAACAATTAGAACTCAAATGTTGTTGTGTAAGGCCATTTTGATTTGATTATATGCATGACATCATTTGGAAATCTTAAAACTGATACATTTTGATGAAAAAAAGGAAAAATCTTGAAAATAAAACTTTGTTATGAAACCTATGTGTAGTCAAAAATGTTAAACGAATAGCTGAGCACACAAAAATAGTATTACTGAAAAATAATTTTTTTATGTTTCACTTCTTTCACATCTTCTTCTTTGATGTTTGCATAAAAAATTGATGCACACATAAATGCCATCCATATTATATAATTAAATCAACATGGTCTAATATAAATATATTAATTTCAAAATAGTAGCATGATACATTGACATTGTATCTTTAGTCTGTGTTATGTACTAAGTACATGTAATATATTGACATTGATGCTGACATTTTTACTATAGTGAAGAGTCTTTCTGATATCTTTGTTAATTTGATGGGGTCTGCACTTTTTTCTGTTATAACTCAATTCATGCATTTTAGCATTACATTTTGCAATAGAGTTTTAAAAACTTTCTACAATATGAATAACGTACACAGCCTTTATACTGACAGCATGTTTGTATTGTTGTTTATTTCTCCCAGGAATGATTAACATCCTCCATGGTATGGGGCTCCGCTTTCTGGCTCTCGGACATCACACTCCCTTTATGGTAGGCTAACAGAGATGGCAGACTTCACCCCCTTATAGATATTGATATATAATAACACCTTTTCAGTCCCACAGACAAAAAAACTCCACCCCCAATGCTCTATAATCTCGTGTACGATTTTTTTGGACACAAAAATTACTACAACTCTTCCTAGATCTACTACACCGCTACTGCATGGGTCTAGACATTTTTGAATGTGTCTTTTGTACATACTATAGTAAGAGACGTGTCCTAGAATGTTAGGTGGATTTGTAGATAGAATAGAAATTCTGAATGTACTCAAATCTTTTAAACGGATAGAAAAGTGTGTAAGCTTTAGTTGTTTGTCATAATGATTCCTGGAGCATTTGGAAAGCTTCAAAGTGTTTTGGCCATTTTCATCAAAAAATAATTGTACTATGTCTCTGTAACTAAAGCCCTTTGAGTCCCCTGAAACTTTGTATGACATTGCCTTTTAATGGGGTGATATATATGGGGTCCAATTGAATTTGAAAAGTCCATTTTGATCTAGATGTTCGAATTTGTTTAGTTGCTTATCTGTGTCAGAACTGACTCAGAGATTTTGGGATTTACCCTGTAAAAAATGTACCAAATTCTCTAACTCCTGGAATTTTTCTTAGTCTGTAAAGTTGTTTCTCTTGTAAAGGTGCATTTTTAGTAGTGCAGTACTTGATGAATCTGTTTGTCCTCTACACTGTCGTACGCAGCATGTAGCCCAGAGTCACAACTATCGTAACAGCGAGATGGCGCGCCAGGCTGTCCGAGACTGCGGGTACGAGATCGCTCTCGGCCTGATGCCGCAGTCCATCGGACCGCTGACGTTCGTCTTCACGGGGTCCGGAAATGTGTCGCAGGTGAGGGTATGGACAGAGGGAAAAAATGGGGGGGGGGAGAGGAAGTTTGCTAGACACCAATATTGTATGAAACAATTTGCAAGACTTTGGTACAATACATTGTTTGGCCACATGAGGGCTACAGGCTTCTGGGTTTGTCATGCATACCGTTCTAGTATTGTAATGATAACGCATTTTCTGTGCAAAACATGCTGAGAGAAGCAAAGTTTAATTATCCTTGGGACAAGTTGATTGTTGTATTGCAGGCCAAACTCCCAACCATTCGAAAGTTGCTTTCATGACATATTATGAAACTCTCATCTCACCAATGTGTAGAGGGCAGGGGTGATCCCATGCCACAAAATCAGGTACATTTTAAAGCTCCTAACATTCACCATTTTGGCAACATTAAGCCACCCCCCGTTATAAACTTCAATTAATCTTTTTTGGGGCTAGCAAAGGGTTAAAAGTATAAAACACACAACAAAACACACAACTTTTTTTTCACCTTGGACAAACATGGAACAAAACAAAATGACATCTGTGAATTGATATGATAAGTTAATTTTGTTCATCTTGTGGTGGAAATGTACATTTTTATTTAAATTTACCTTCATTCAGCATTGAAAATTTCATTACTTCAGCCAAGCCTGTTTTGCAAGAGTCTAAGGGGTAACTATATGTACCTTAATTATGATAAATACATAAAGAATTTACTTGTTATAATTGAGAAACATGCTCTTCTGTTTCAGGGAGCACAAGAAATCTTTAACGAACTTCCCCACGAGTATGTCCACCCCAAGGATCTCAAGGAGGTTTGTGAAACAGGAGGTAAGATTGACATTTCTTCTCCTGTCTAAAATGAAGATGTCATATGAGAGGTGATAATGAATTCTGAGCCACGCCAAGAAATACAAGTAATGTGCACTTTGTCATGTACACATAAGTATATATAATGATTCTTTTATCAACTAATCCACCAAACATTGTTTCATTGTGGTCATTCCTTTCGAAAGTCAGTAATTGGCAATGTGGTTCAAATTCCCCATGCTATGAAATATTTGTGAAAGACACTGTCAAAAGGTTTTATGAAGATTCTGTTTTGAATTAATTTTTGACTTTCAGCAAGTGATAAGCACTTTAGGATGCAGTTCAGTTGTCAATGGCTGCAAGGTTGAATTGTGCAGTCAGGCTTCCATCATATGATTTGAACGCACTTTGCTTGCATCGTGCACACAATTGTGAATAAATGTAATATAAAACAGATTCGGACACTGGCATTGATGTTATCAGTATTTGTTACTTCGAGGGCACATTTCTTCAATTTCTAGGACAATCACATTGAAATATTTGTTTTTCGGGTGCGATTTTGACAAGACCCACAGTCAGGCTTTACATGTACATAACATTACACTACTGTTGTATTCTATATTGATCAGATCTTTTGTTGTGATTGCAGATACCAGTCGATGCTACGCTACCGTTCTGAGCCGAAAGCACCACCTGAAGAACAAAGACACAGGCGTATTCTCTGCAGAGGAGTATGACTCCCACCCTGAGAGATACATCTCCACGTTTGCACAGGAGGTACATTAGGCAGGGCTTGAAATACTTTTTTCTGCACACCTTCACTGGTGCGGGTAACATTGAAAATTACCTGCACCTGAGACAAAGTTTACCTGCACCACAGTGACTATGAATATTGGAACTATGGATCATACTAATATTGTTCAGGAACCATTGCTATTTTTTTAATACTCTATAGGTGGTAACAGTCAATCCAGCTAATAACAATCCATATACACCTAGTACATTATAATTTATAGGACATTTATGTAATAAAACTTCAGTTGTACCATTGGTTTGAAATGAAGGGTGGCTCAGAGAACTGTAACAGCAATCTTTTCCATGAGTCACAAACATACAAAATGTTTCTCACCAGTAGGGAAGACTTAACTGACTCAGTAGGAGAAGCAATGATAAATTTTAAAAGCTGGTAGGGTGCCCCATTCAGATTGGAAAGGTTTGGAATGACTCACAATTTGATGGGTCCCTACTGTTCTCAATACAAATGATGGGTTCTTTAATGGACTAGAGGTGTGGTTCTGTGCGATCCGACCCGCGGGAGGGCTGGGACCGAGGGTGATGCGGAATACACCGTGTTGTATTTTATTTATGTCATACCCACCTGAGAAAACCCATGTTTTGAATGCGAAATGCGCCAGAAGTTGAACAAATTTGGTGCCCTCGAAAAAAACAGCGTTGTAACAGTAATGTTCCAACGTCCGAATCAGGTATTCGAACTTTCGATGGCGCCGTACTCGGCCCACTCGAAACAGTTCGATTTATTCGAATGGAGCCCGTGTGATAACCCTGGGCCGTACGGAAAGTTATCAGCCGGTCTTAAACACCCATATCGAAGTTTGCGCGTCACAGGTATGACATAAAGATAATTATGTTATTATCTGTCCCCTACAGTACGCTCCCTACGTGTCCTGTATGGTAAATGGAATCTACTGGCCTCCCAACTCACCGCGCCTGCTGACCTTCTCCGACCTTCAGAACCTCCTGAGTCCCGACATGGCGCCCAAACACGTTCCCGAGGGACCGGGCATGCCCAGACTGCCTCACCGTCTGGTCGCGGTGTGCGACATCTCGGCAGACCCTGGCGGTTCGCTGGAGTTTATGACGGAGTGCACCAGTATCGATGTTCCCTTCATTCTGTACGACGCTGAACATCACGTTCTCAGACCTCGCACATCAAGGTATATGTAATATGCAATACTCACTCAAAAGTTGTTGATAGAACAAGGCTTGAAATCCTTTTTTTTGCATACCTGCACTGGTGAAATATTATGAGTTACTCTAATTGTTCTGTTGTGTTGATCCAGAATGTATTATATTTGGAATTTCAATCTGAGATTTTATACTCTACTTCAGTCAGGTCCGGTACAGTAGTTTTTTTTTGTCTGCACAAACTAAATGACATTGTACGTACATTTGTTAAAACCCAATGTGTAAATGAACTATGACACATGACCTTCATCTTGTGATATGTAGTAAGGCCCACTTAGGCCACACCAATTTAATTTCCTGGTTCACGGATTCGCTCGCTCCTATTTTTTGGAAAAAAAAATAAAAATTACCACTCAGCAAATTTTCACCATTAATGAAACCATTCACCAACTTTCTGGTGTAGCAAATTGGCCTTTATATTATAAGCTCCTTAAAATGTGGGTATTATTATTGCAGTTATATTTTTCATTCATGGGACAAACATAAAAACTGACACTACTGTAATTTTCAACGAACAGGTGCTGTTACTGTACAGTGGTTAGTGTTTTTGTACTTTTTTCAAGCTGAAAACTTTTTATTCCTTATGTTTTGGATTAGCCCTTACCTTTACCCCAACCATTTTACAATTTTTATTTTTATTTTGCCCTCTTGCTCCATATTTTTTATGAAAAAATCCGTGAACCAAGAAATTAAATTGGTGTGGCCTTATATAATTTTATTAAAGATGATAAATATAAATCCAGTCCTGTTTTTCAGTCAGCATCAGTTGTACATGTATGCCCTCATTTCTTGTCTGTTTGCTTTTATCCATAATGGTTGATTCTTTTGTTTAGTCAATTTAAAAGCTATTCCCCTTCCTAGCAGCTTAATCTTTTAAAACAGTTTTATTTATTATGAGATATATCAATAAAATTGAATCATGTTTAATTTTTCAACTTTATAAAGCGAAAAAATCTGAATAATACATGATAGATACAATCATATAAATCAATCCAATGGATGATTTTTTCATCGTTAATGTTCTTCAAATTGACTTAAAGATGATTTGATATGAATCAGATTTCAAATATGAATATAATGCTTCTTTTTATAATGTTCTGCCTAGAAATTGAGTCATATTTCTAGGTGAGGCTCGGAACCTACTGATCACTCTTTATCTACCTCATCATCTGCACACGTTTTCCCCTGCATTTTCTGTAAGCATTTTTTTCTTTTCTTTTTGCTGTCTTATACTTTATAATAAAGGCATAAAGTCTAACTGTTTTGTGTGCTCTTCCCGTAGTCTGATCACGCCCTACGGTAGCTCGGTCACACTGGCTGACCAGGACTCCAGCGAGTACCTAAGCCGCAGGCAAGCACCGTTCATACATGTGGTTTTATCGCCTTTCTTTGCTGTTTGTGTGTCACCCCTAGATTTAATACCATTGCCATCTACAGGAGCTGTAAAAAGAAATGAAAGTGATCTTGAAAGTGCGTATTGTAGTTTTCATTACTACTTATCATCAGAAGTCTTTTTTACAGCTTCTGACTGAAGCGCCACTTCTCGACACTTTACAGTACAGTAGCTGTAAAAAAGAAAGAAAGTGATCTTGAAAGACTTAGTGCGTATTGGAATTTTCGTTTTCACATTCAACCAGTATACACCTTTCTCACGCGGCGGCCATGATAGATCGAAGAAGAGGTCAATGAGGCAAACAGACAAAACTTATTTCTAAAATCAGGTCCCATTTAGTTTTCCCCCAAACCACACAAATTTTCATGATATAAGATAGAATAATAAATATTACAAGAAGTGTTATGCACCGAAAGATGTAGCAATTTAGAGTAGTGTAGAGTGACCCCATAGTCCCTTAAGAGATGCAAAATAAAAACATAATAATGCAAATTTTTAACGAATTTGCAGACATTCACTTATTGGTCAATTTCCTAATTGGCAAGCTACCATTGGTCGAACTGCTAATAATGATGGACAGCCTTTTGTTTGCCACATTGAACTCGTTTTAGATCTATCATGGCCGCCGCGTGAGAAAGGTGTATTGTTTCTCATCTGCTAAAGTCTTTTTCGAGCTTCTGACGTAAGTGCTGCTTCTTGCCACTATATGTTGCAGTAGTAGCTGAAGTGATGTAAATGTAGGTGGCGCTTTTACAGCCAGAACACATCCACAAAATGGGAGCAGGCTAGAGACATTACTGGTTGTACAAAAGATAACTCCGGTACCCTATGTTCTACCAACCTGATGAAATTATTTTTGGACAATCTCAAACCAGCTTAAGTCACTGAAAAATTCCTCCAAATAAGTGTAATTATATGCACTTGACAGTGGTTGTCACAGAGAAGAGAGATGTTGTGTACAAGATTTACATCTTCATTGTACTGGGTAAATTCCCCTAGCAGCTTTTGGACAAGCACAATGAGCATTGGAACATAGCTTAAAGTTTCTTTAGTTTGTAAGGACTGCAACCCTTTCCAGTCAATATGCTGGCTATCCCTTAACAGCTTGGTGGTTCTTGTAAGAAGAAACTGTTCTAATAGAAAATTGTGTCACATAGTAAATATTGATTAACAATTACTAAAATTAGTTTTGGGAGGTGAGGCAAATTGAATATTGGTCCTGAATAAGTCTCATATTTATTACATTTGTGTGTATAATAATGAGATTACCCTTTCTTTCTTCAATGAAATGACTTCATAACTTCAAGGAAATTGGAGCTATTGAATACTTAATTTTTAGACATATACTGCCTTTTTTTTTCAACAGTGAGGCTTGTGTGTACTATTAAGAATTATAGAAAGAATGTAGTTATGAATAATATCATAATGATTGTGTTTGACATTATCTATTTTCACAGAAATGGGAGCCAATATTAATACTCTTCATTTTTCAGATCGCTTTTTTTCTCTACAGTAGGACTTGTATTTTACAATGATTAAAAAAATATTATGCAAATTGTCTTAAATTATATGAGTACATGGACTGGTGCAGGTTAGGTGCAGTGGACACCAGAAATACCTGCATAGGGTGTTTTACCAGCACTAACCTGCATAATATGCAGGTGGTATTTCAAGCCAGGGGCCATTGTAACAAACAGTTCTAGGTCCGACAATAATCTGTCCAAGAAAGACCACATGGCACATGCATTTATTTATAATGTATAAATTAGGAAGTTCCCCATTCTTCTGACTTAGGATTTTGGCTATCAACTTCTAGGAGCCTGACCAGTGGACCTAGTCAGACTAGTTCAGGTCTTTTTTAACTTAGTTTGAACATTTTTTTTCTTTTTTAATGATAATACAGTGACAATAATAACGAATAATGTGTATTTCTGCCCTGACGAAGGTTAAAAACTAACAGAGGAGGTCCGCCAACCTGGTAGGACCCACTCAACTTTTTTCTTATATCTGTCGTTGTGCATTCTGCCTGCCTGTGAGGAATGTTAGATTTTAGTGACATTTGGAACAGACCAATGTGTTATATCATTATGGTCATTGTCTATTGCATGTACAATACATGGGAGGGGGGGTTATTACATATGGAATTAGTTGACAGAGGTAATGCCAATGATGCCACACCAGATATCTTGCTACTTGGATTTGTGTCGCTATTACGTCATCCAGACCTGTTTGTCTTTTGTATAACATCAAGGAAATGCAGAATGCTAAGATTTAGGTACCAGCAGTTGAAGTTGTCTTGTCCATAGTATTAATTATGTCCGTGTATGAGGGATCTTGTTTTTTGCCTGTTTTGTGTCTTGTGTACTCAAGTAATTTGAATACAGTAGAGTGTCAGGAAGTGAAGGAGGAAAATGGTGTAACTGAGGACAGGAAGTACAGGTCAGATTATAATCCTAAGCAGTAAGACTGCTTCTCAAAAATAGTATAATTTTCAAACCATCATTTCTACAGTCACTGTGTTGGCTTCGTTGCCTTCATTCTAGTAAGAAGTTACAAGAAACTTATGTCTAAGATATGCTTGATTCATTTGCTAATCTTTGCATAATTGCAATATTAACCTTAACTTCCAATGAGGTACATGTATAGATAAACAAACCTTTAGGTAAGTCCAGCTGTTTTATTTCCCAAAGTTACAATCATAACCATTTGTATCACATATAGTGGCCGAATGGTATGGATAAGATGTCATCAACTGTCACGATATATAGACATCTAATGACATTCAGACAAAGGATATAATAATATGATATCATCATTATCTGAGGGAAGACACTTATTTTCCATACTGGTTTGTACTAGCGGGTCCTGTATGGTCAAGTTCACGTACCGGTTGGTTTCGAGTTTCAGTCAATTCATGTTGTTGTTGTTTATGTCCTTCCTTGTTCAATGTCTATCTGTTTGCTAGAAATGGTCTCAAGGGGAAGTTCAATCTATGATTGTTCCGAGTCACTTGGCTTGGAGCAATGGGTTGTGGTAGCCAGTCCCAATATCATAAAACTCAGAGGCACAGTTGCTCAAATTTTCAATTTTTAAGGAAGAACAATTTGTCTGTGACAGTGTCGCTATTGTCTGACCCGATCGTTGCCCAGTGTGAAACGTTTTTTGTCGTTGATATTTCAGTAGTCAATGTGAAAGTTTTTGCATCTAAACTCCGTTTCTTGTTACAGTTTTGCTGGTGACGGAGTCCTGGTGTGTTCCATTGACAACTTCCCTGCCCAGCTCCCCCGAGAAGCCACCGACTACTTTGGGAACCTCCTTATTCCGTACGTCTGGCAGATGGTAAGGAACGACATGTTGTTAGTATTCAAATCCTTCCGTATGACCAGGAGAGCTACATTGTAGTTAAAGACTTCCCACACCAGATGGTGCATATAATCAAATTATATATACTATTAGGTGTACTATTTATCACCTGAGGTACCAGCCTGACCATGGGTAGGATCACCCGAAGGCAGAATGGTGATCCTGACCCGTGGAAGGGCTGGGACCGAGGGTGATGCGGAATACACCGTGTTGTATTTTATCTATGTCATTGTTTTCCCACCTGACAAAACCCATGTTTTGGTGCGAAATGCACCAGAAGTTTTATTGCCCTCAAACAAACAAATTTGTTACAACAGCAACATGCGAATCGGGTATTGGAATTTTTGACCGTGCCGCACTCAGCGTGCACAGAGTATTTTCAAAATAGTTGATGGAAGCCTGTGTGATAAAACTTCAAAGCCTGTGTGATACGGCTTTTTATCATCCGGTCTGGGAACACCTGTACCGAACGTTATCGCGGCCCAGGTACATGTATGAGATAAATAGGGCATGTCTTGGCATTTCTGTAGCCCTGTGCCTTACAGCTGTTGTGCAGTCACTTCAGGGGGGCCCAGTCCACTAGTAGTGGTGTGCATGTTTACCTACCGTGACTTGGCCGAGGATCAAACTCACGACCTACATGTACCATCTCCAAGACAATTTTACACTATCACGACGTGACAATTAGCCTATATGCCTGCATGAACTCAAAGCATGTTGCTGAGGAATAATAATTGCCACTACTATAAAATTACAGGTCAGTTTCTATAATACACATTGACATAACCATGTATAATATGCTAAATATTTTTGCCAAGGTGAGAAAAAGTCAGAAACAAGTTGGGTGATTATATTTCAGCCATACCATAGGTATGGTGAAATATATTGTGTTCGTAATGTTTCTTCTTTCTTTCTTTCTTTCTTTCTCCTGTCAAATCTTCAGAACACGGTATTTCCGTTGTTCCTCAACCGAATGACTTGAAATTTGGCACAAGGGTAGAGTGGGCCAATACCCTCGGACAGTTTTTTTCATTTTTTCCATATCTGTCTCTTAAATGATTTTATTAAGGTTTTTTGGTCATCTTAAGACCAAAACTGTATATTTGGGCCCCCTGTACCCTGGTATTATAACCGAATGAGCTGAAATTTGGCACAGATGTGCCTTGATAAGTCCCCCATATAGATTCAATATCAGTTTTGGTGTACATTATAACAAAATGCTTATTTTTGCGATTTTTTTACCAAAAAAGGACACTTTTGGCTCCTGTACCTTGGTTTTAGAACCAGATGACCTGAAATTTAGTATAGGAGTGCCCTAGACATATGCGCACATGGATTCAATAACACTTGAGGTATACAGTACAACAAAATGCTTAATTTTGCGATTATTTGGCCATTTTATGACCAAAAAGTGCACTTTTGGCTCTTGTGCTCTGGTTTTAAAACCAAATGATCTAAATTTTGGTAAAAGGGTGCACTAGATATTTATTCAAATGACACAAGTATAATTTTTGTCATAGACTATGTCAAAATGATATATTTGGGGATTGTTTTGTCATTTTCCAATAGCCAGAGGGGTTAAGGTCATTGACCCCTATATCCTAAAGAGGGGGGGGGGGTGGCAGCCAATCAGCGAGCCCGGTGTTATCTGGAAGAGTCCATTCTTACACGGAGGGGTTCATTTTTTTAAAATTCATCATTGGACTGGTGAAGTCTTTCAGTGGATGTATTTTTGGACGGGTCTATTTTGCAATTTTACAGAATGTGTGCTGGAAGAGTCTATTCTCGCACGGAGGGGGGAATTTGTCAAAATTCATATTTTGGACTTTGGTGACTTCTAGTTTGTCAAAGTCTTTCAGTAGGGTTATTTTTGGACTGGTCTAATTTGCAATTTTACTTGGGTGTTCTGGAAGAGTCCATTCTTGCATGGAGGGGGCTTTTTTAAAAATCCATTTTTTTGGACTTCAGTGATTATGTCAAAGTCCTATTTTAGCGGATGTATTTTTGGACTGCCCTACTTTACATGGGAGAGTCCATTTTTTGCACACGGAAGGGGGACTTTTTTCAAATTCAGTTTTGAACGGGTCATGATTCAAAATTCAATTTTTAGTGGAAGTGTTTTTAGACTGGTTTATTATACCTTTTCATGCACTGGGACCTTTTTTGCTAAATTCAATTTTGGATTTAGTTTCTTATTCAAAAGGCCAAGGTTTCAGCGGGAGAATTTCTGGACTGGTCTATTGTGCAAATTCACATAGCGTGCACTGGAGTCCAATCTTGAACGGGGGAATTTTGTAAGATTCATTTTTGGGTTAAACCGTCATTAGTAAAAGTGATTTTTCAAATGGGTGATTTTGAAATAGCCTATTGTTGCATGGGGAGGGAGATGGCTGAAATATGCTGTATTTTCTCTCAAGCAAATGTCGGCCTTTCTAGTTTAATGAATCTTTATATTACTTACTTCTGAATCATTGTTTGTGTGTCCCTTCCTCCAGCTGAAGTCCAGGGCTGATGTCCCATTTGAAGAACAAGAAGGGCTGTTCTCTCCCACAGTTAGTGGCGTAAGTCTGCAGTTTATAATGATTTCTTTTGTTACATTTACAGCAATAATATTACTGTAGTTCACCTCAAATTTTCAGTCCCTTTCAAGGCAACATTCTTGAGTGTCATGTGTTGGGCTCTAAATGTAGACAGCCTCATAAGTTTTCGAAAGTCAAAAGGATACAAAAGGACATTTCTCCTGGTCTATTCTTGGAGTATGCAGCACACTGTTTGACTGTATCCCTGCTTGTTGTTATCATTATTTGGTGGGCCAACTGCCCTGTCTTTGCAGCCAGGGGCTGAATTGTGAGGACCTTGCTATTGGCTTGGCTACATTGCAAGGGTCTGTAATGGTAGTCTGTATATCTTAAGGTCTGCGCATATCGGGTTAACACAGGACTGTTGGGTTCTGGACAAAACATCTTCCGATTTCACCACCCGATGCTTGTACAGTACTGTACATCTGATGTTCATGAACAACTTTACTTTAACTTGATACCAGTGTATCTTCCAAGGTTTGCTAGCTATATACATGTAGGTCTATTCTTGATAGATTTTCTTTAATGTAAAGTATGTAAACAATGTCCTTTTGTTATTTCTTTGCAGGCTATCATTACATCAAATGGCAGACTAACTCCAAGATTTGAGTACATCGCCAAGCTTCGAGCACAGAAACAGAAACAGAAAGAACAGTAAGTACTAGAACTGTCAATGAAGCTTAGATATCCATTTTAAAACATAAGCAAGATGACTCCTTAGCAACCGGATAGATTTGGAAACAGTCAGATGAAGTAGAGCTTTTTTAACATACAAGGGGGGTCAATAACTTTGCAGCCTTCCGCAAAATTTAGAGTGCACAACTCAAATTTGGAGGAATGATTAATATATATATATATGGCATACATATTTTTTTAAATCAATATCCACCAGATTACAAAAATGAAACCCCAAGAAAGTACCAACATGCAAATTAATGGCGTTTTCTTCTACTAAATCAAAATGTAAGCTGGCAACCCCAAGTTACAGATTATTAACTGTTTATATATTATAGTTTTGCATCTTTTCTTGAACTGTAGCACCTGTTCATGCAATATATTCAATCAAAGTTTGCACCCAGAATTTGCAAACAAGTTGCATTACCGTTTGGATTTTGAATAGTGGAAAAAAATTAAGTTGAGGAAATATGGTATTTTGCATACACATCAGTCAACAATATTTCTGATAAATTAATTTTTTCTTTGTTTTCCCATGTGATGTCTTTCCCATTCCTCCACTTAGTCATTAGCCCAGAACACTCCAATTTTAAAGATGTACAATGTATATTACAGTGCATGATTTACATGTAGTCACAATAAAACTCTTTTCTTTTCCTGTTTTTTGTTTCAGAGCAAAAGCCTGAAAACTTCAGATGAAGACTTCAGAATGCTGCATATTTTCTGTCCTGTCCAGAGATGTTATTTTGTCTGAAGGATGTCAGATATTGGTCCAAAATAATGCAAACTTTTAGTGATATCAGAAGAATAGACTGAGAAAATAACATACACATGTAATTAATGAATCACCATGGAAAATAAGCAATATATCTTGTCTTTCTCTCTAAGATGCTATTTTTCTCATTTTTAGACTGTAAAGGGAATCTGAGTGGAATCTGTAAAATGTGAACAGAATTGATATTTAGTCAGATCTACAAATTAAGCCATGTTGATTTGATTATATGGATGACATCCTCTGGAAGTTCCCAAGCAAGCATGCAAAAAGTTTGGCAACAAAATGTACATTCAGTATGAAATGTTAGTGGCCAGGAAGGTTGAACAAATGACAAAACACACAAGAGTATTGTGTAAGGAACATTTATGTCATACCTGTGACGCGAAAACGTTCGATACGGGTGTTCCCGACCGGGCCATAACTTCCGTATCGCACAAGTTCGAAAGGTGTATCACGCAGGCTTTCTTCAAGTAAATTGAACCATTTGGAGCGGGCCAAGTGCGGCATGGTTTTCAATTCGAATACCTGATTCGGACGTTGGAACATTGCTGTTGCAACACTTTTTGTTCGACGGCACCAAATTTGTTCAACTTCTGGCGCATTTCGCATCAAAACATGGGTTTTCTCAGGTGGGTATGACATAAATGAAATACAACACGGTGTATTCCGCATTACACTCGGTCCCAGCCCTCCCACGGGTCGGATCACCCTCCGGCCTTCGGCCCTCGGGTGATAAAGAATACACTGTGGCGTGTCGTATTCTATATACATATGTTTTTCACATCTTCTTCAATATCTAGATATCGCATTGACTGTCACGAGGCATTTTATGATATGAGTTTCTGTTTGCAATTGGATTTTTCAAGTTGTGGCATATATGTCTAATTTTACAGCATTGTGCAAAACTTTTATCTCTTCAAAATGTGGGTGCTTGCCACTTGGATTTCATCCAAAGAATCGAATCATCACAGTCTTATGTAACAGTAAATGGCTACTCTAGTATTATATTAGGATGGTCGGGCATCTTCTTTTCTCGTATTTCAGTGATTTAGAAGCCATCTTGAATTGTTTCTCTTTGACTTTTTTATTTTATTTTATTAGAAGGAAAGAGAATATTAGTGTGTAGATTGATCAAATGGACTAGCCCACAGTATCTATATATAGAAGCTAGATTAAGGTGGTATATAATCTACAATGCAAACCCGTTCCATATTAAAGGTTAGAAAATTACTAAATACCAACTATTTCCTTGGTACATTCAGCCTGAACAAAAGCAGAAATGCTGATATCATTCATGTAAGAGGTCATCTAAACCTAAAAGCTAATAAGAAGTTAAAGTACTTTTAGACTGTAGATCATTTGTTAAAGATACATATTGTAGAGTTTGGTGCCAAACCTAATCTGAATTTAATAATGCCCATTCAGATTTACTTATTTTCAACATATTCACATCATTTTCCCACATTTCAAATGTTGGTTAACAATGCGTAGTAAAGCCCCACCAAGTCCCTGTATTTGAGGAGTAGAGATATGAATTATAGATCCAAGATTATTCCATACATGAACACTATAACTGGCTTATATGTAAGCTGCTGTAGAGATGGTTCTTAAATATATGTGAATTTCAAGTAAACTGTTTCTTTTGGATACGTCATGCCTCATTTTGGATGGGTGGGTTTGGGTGGCTGAGTGTGTGTGTGTGGATGGATGGTGGATGGATGCATAGATGGATGGATGGATGGATTGGTGGGTGGGTGGATGGATGGGTGAGTGGATGGAGGGACTGGTGGGTGGATGGATGGGTGGATTGATGGATGGATGGGTAGGTAGGTGGATGGATGGATGGGTGGATGATGGATGTGTGGGTGGATGGATTGATGGTGGATGGATAGTGGATGGATGGATGGATGATGGATAGGTGGATGGATGATGGATGGATGAATAATTAAGTAGATGGGTGCATGGATGGATGGATAAAAGGAAGGATGAATGGAAGGATGGATGGATATTTAAGTTAATGAGTGGGTTGGTAG
This sequence comes from Branchiostoma floridae x Branchiostoma belcheri, assembly GCA_019207045.1. Lineage (NCBI taxonomy): Eukaryota > Metazoa > Chordata > Leptocardii > Amphioxiformes > Branchiostomatidae > Branchiostoma > Branchiostoma floridae x Branchiostoma belcheri. The sequence goes on from CM033027.1 coordinate 26,505,728, forward strand.
GGGGTTAAATGGTTAAGTAAGTTGATTGATGCATCGATGAATGGATGGTTGAGTGGATGGATGGATGAATAGATTGATGAATACATCGGTGGCTTTGTGGTAGAAAGATGGATAGATGGATGGATTTGTGGATAGATGCATGATTGAGTGGTTGGATAGATGGATTGATGTAAGGACAGATGGTAGAATGGATAAATTGATGAGTGGGTGAATGGATGGATACTAAAAGAAGAACTGGCGAATGTTAAGTAAGAAGGCATTGGTATTGATATTGGTATCAGCACAAAGAACAGAACACAGCCTTGTTGTTGTGTCATTCAGCACCAAGGACGGGAACACAAGTACTGGTATTGTCGTGGTGTCATTCAGCACCAAGGACGGGAACACAAGTACTGGTATTGTTGTGTCATTCAGCACCAAGGACAGGAACACAAGTACTGGTATTGTCGTGGTGTCATTCAGCACCAAGGACGGGAACACAAGTACTGGTATTGTCGTGGTGTCATTCAGCACCAAGGACGGGAACACCAGCACTAGTCTTGTTGTTGTGTCATTCAGCACCAAGGACGGGAACACAAGTACTGGTATTGTCGTGGTGTCATTCAGCACCAAGGACGGGAACACAAGTACTGGTATTGTCGTTGTGTCATTCAGCACTAAGGACGGGAACCAGGTACTGGTATTGTTGTTGTGTCATTCAGCACCAAGGACGGGAACACCAGCACTAGTCTTGTTGTTGTGTCATTCAGCACCAAGGACGGGAACACAAGTACTGGTATTGTCGTTGTGTCATTCAGCACTAAGGACGGGAACACAAGTACTGGTATTGTTGTTGTGTCATTCAGCACCAAGGACGGGAACACCAGCACTAGTCTTGTTGTTGTGTCATTCAGCACCAAGGACGGGAACACAAGTACTGGTATTGTCGTTGTGTCATTCAGCACTAAGGACGGGAACCAGGTACTGGTATTGTCCTTGTGTCATTCAGCACCAAGGACGGGAACACCAGCACTAGTCTTGTTGTTGTGTCATTCAGCACCAAGGACGGGAACACAAGTACTGGTATTGTCCTTGTGTCATTCAGCACCAAGGACGGGAACACCAGCACTAGTCTTGTTGTTGTGTCATTCAGCACCAAGGACGGGAACACAAGTACTGGTATTGTTGTTGTGTCATTCAGCACCAAGGACGGGAACACCAGCACTAGTCTTGTTGTTGTGTCATTCAGCACCAAGGACGGGAACACAAGTACTGGTATTGTTGTTGTGTCATTCAGCACCAAGGACGGGAACACCAGCACTAGTCTTGTTGTTGTCTCATTCAGCACCAAGGACGGGTACACGTCACAAGGCACAATATAGTACAAATAGTACAAAATAGAACATAAAGTCATTAGCTTCACACATGTTCACTCAGTGAATGAATCATACAAATCAATTATAGTTGAGATGTCTCAAAAACATTCCACAAAAGAAGCAGTTAATTGTGTACGACCGGAACCTTAATCTGTCCATCGTTAGATATACGAGCTGTAGATACTGTTTGTCTCTGTCTCTCTCACCAGTAAATTAGATGTAAAGTTAATGTTTATACATATCCTGCATGACATTAACAGCTAGATCGGTGCTTACTACGTCTCTGTCCATGAATTGTCAAGGCACAGGCAACAGTCCATGCCAACAGTTGCACATGATCAACTACTAAAATTACAGATCCTTACACGACAGGTGCACAAATAGTACATTTTCAATTAATCTTAGAAAATTTCCTGAGACTGAAATGTCAGAAAAACAAAAGTGACACAGCTTCGAGTCGAATTGTTAATCAATGCATGGACGGAATTTTACTTTACTATTTCGTGCTATCAGGGCTGACAGGCCCACTTCCCAACCTACATTCGCCCAATTTGTACAACCGACCTCCTGACCAAATCGACCGCTTTTGCCTGGTCTCCCGGGTGGTCGTCTTGGGAAAGCTTGACTGTACCTTAAACCTACATAGTGTCCATGCTTCTTTGTCGTATCCAGTATCACCATGTAGATATTTTGAGTGTTTGAAAATGACAGCAAATGTAACTTCCGAAAATCAGCAATGTGTGTTTGTGCTGATCTTTTATAAACTTCCTCCTGATCCAATTAGCTAACCCCACAGTGATAGTCCTTTTCTTCATCTTTGAATGAATACCAAAGTGACACACACACGCGCACACACACACACGCACACGTACACACACACGCTCAAACACACGCTGCTTTCTTTTGTTATATCAAGAAAGAAAACGTGTCTGTCATAAACTACGGACGAAGGAAAAAAATGAAGTAGAGTGCGAAGAGTAGTTTGGTACGGGGAAAGACTTTACCTATTTTGAACTAACTAAACAATGTATACTGAGCTACATACCCCATTTCAAGGACGTAACACAAGTTTGATTTGTGCAGAAGTTAAAGTCAGTTTTCAACTCGATCGCAGAATTTATCTGAATCCTTACTCTCAAGGATAGTCCGGAGAAAATTTGGGGAAAGTTCAAAGAAAATATTACAAGCTCTGCAACAAAGATACTTAACTAATGAAATTAATTGAATCCAAATCATCTCACACAATCATATGCCTGAGTGTTTACTTTTCCGACGTACAGTTTTTGCTGGCAATGATAATTTCAATGTTTTATTGGAAAAGAATTTTATCATCAACCACTGACGAATTACGTCGGATATACTCCAGGGCCATTGATTTGATTTCTGGTACTTCGGCTAAGTACGCTGTTTTTGTCAAGAAGTCGAGAAGTAGATTTCCCTCTTCAGAGTGTTCCTTAAAACACTCTGTGACGTTCGTGTCCATTTCGTTAACGGAAGTGACGTAACTGATGTTCCTTGTGTCCAACCACTGTCTGACGTCGCCGGAAGTACGTAGTTCCGTCTTCAATCGGTCTCCCTGGCCGAATTCCTCCCACAACTTGTATCACAGCTTTCCCTTAACGCTTCTGTCTGCAGGAATGTATAAAATCATGGTGCAAGTGTGAGTGAGTAAGATGTCCAATTTCTGTTAAAACAATTGTACATCGATTCTTAACAGATACGTTAACATTAAACTAGAAACGTTAACAATCAAACATTCTACTAATGTATCCAAACGACCTCTAATGCTCAGGGATGCCTAAGCAAGGCAATGTTAAATCTTATGAAATCCGTAGGAATCGTACGAAGACACGCATGATAAACTATGTCGTATGAAATCAAATACTGTATGACATGTGATAACCCTTCCGTGGTATACATAGAAAAATATTTCATAAAACAGGCTAAAGCAAGTGCCATCAAAACAAATTCCCTGGGGAATACTCAGATGACACTACTGCGTATGCGGGAAAAATGCCACATATACCTACGAAAGTTTGGGAATTCTTGTCAAACGGACGCATACTATACTATTAAGCTCGCCCCTGAGGCGTAGCCAAAATCTGTCTAGACTCTAGAAGTCCCTCTAATGATTTTAAAAGATCATTCTTGTGCCATACTATGCAGTCAAGTAGTGTAATTACCTGAAACTGAAACTTTATTTTCAATTAACTTTGCAGCCCCCGTAGGGCTGAATTGCGTTGATTTTACATAAGAAAGAACTACAATGATCGTCATTACCTGACTGCATGGCGACTATCATGTAGCCACCATCAGCCAGCTGTTCCCACATGTTCCGCAAGGTGGCGTCATGGTCTTCCACGTTGTACAGAACGCGTATTGCATGGATCAGGTTGAACTTTGTGTCATCCTTTGTCTGGAAGTACTCTTCTGCTGTCTGCTGTCTCCAATCAAACTTCACAGCAGCGAGGCTTGTGTCTTCTCGCACGAGCGCCTACAGAGTTACAATGATGCGGTTCTGTTGGGTTACATTGGCTGTCCAAGGCGACTGAACAAGATTTAAAGCTATACTACGTAATTATTTGTGCTCAATTTTGAAATATTCTAGAACATGTGGGCATGTTTCCCTAGGAAGCATGGAGGTCCATGTCGAAAGATAACAGTTTGTAGACTTGTTTGTATGATGGACTGATGTTGCAACTTCTCTCACTGAGCCTTGGTATTCAACGCTAAATGTTAGATTTAGCTTACTATGTAAAGAAATTGCAGGAAAATCAACTTTTTGTATTGTCCAAATATTACGTAGCATAGCTTTAAAAGCTCGTGCCCTCGAGCTGGTAAAAACATTGGCCGCCCAGGAATGTCATAGTCACATCAGGTACATGATTATCTTATCATAAATCGTAGTGTCGCCACTAGATTATAAACAAAACAATGAACGATAATTAAGATTCATTAAAAGGACGTTCACGGCGGTCTCGACGTACCCTCGTTTCAGCATTGATTAGTAAGCATTGACTAGTAAGTTAGTATGTAGTGTATAGTATAGCAACCTTGTATCGCTCGATCATGTCCACCGATGCCTCTATCACCCTGTTGTACACACTTGTGAGACGTTGGAGCAGCTTCTTGAGAATGACGCAATCAATGACTCCTAGAAAATGCAGAGAATTGAATACAAAAAAAATGGTTGACCTACTTGATATGGACTTTCTGTTGCCATTTCATTAACACCATTATCTAATGGTTGCAATGCAAGCTTTTTCAAAAGCATTTCTTGTTTTATTTGTTTTGTTAATTGGTACATGGTATAAGCAACGCAATTTTTTGTGTAAAATAGAATTACGCGTACCTAGTATGTTGTAGGAGCTCACTTTTTAGAATGCACCTGTTCAGGTTAAAGCTGCTAAAAGTCACCGCTACATTCTCCTATTCCGCTGAGTCGAATCCACATCCTAAAAACTCCACTTATTTCGCTGTCTGCTTAACTGTCCTCCTCATTTCTCAATCAAACCGTCTTGCATATAAATGAGCTTGCCTATTCGGCACAAGCTAATCAGAGCCATGTACTGCAACTTTTCCAACATGGCCGACAAGCGGCAACCGACACGAGGTACATAGGAAACCTTGCCTATTGTTATTACGGTAGTTGTTTAACCCTCAAACACCCGAATGGGGTCCATTTGGACCCCAGGCGTACATTTTGAAGTGCCATTTGAACATTTTTGATCTGAAGAAAAAATCCTTCCGTGACTTTGTCAGTGAATATGTCTTATACCTTCTCCTAAGTTTTCGCAAAGATTGGTACAATAATGTGGAAATTATAAAGAAAGTTTGTGTTCAGTTTTTAAAACCAACTTTGGAGGCTAACTCCTTAACCACTTACAGTATGACTACCAAACTTTCAGACAATAATAAGAATGTAAACTTAAATCATCACAAAAATTTCTGTGTCATCAACATGTAATGTGACGACATTATGACGTCATTTGCCTAATCAGGGCGTTCATCTTGGATTTTGACCAATGACGTCATGAAATTAGCATAAATTATAAATTTTAAGTCATGAAAATTACATTGGATTTCATAGAATTAAATTGTTGTCAGAAAACAGGTGTAGTGTACCAAGAAAACCTTGTTTAAATTGAAATTGTCAAATTTTGGCAAAAATATGCCTGTTAGAATATGGTTGCCATGGCAACCCCCAGAAATGATAAACTTACTTTATTGATCAAAAGCGTTTGCAAACAATATTTTGTGATAAATTACCAAGTTTCGTAGCTTTAGCTCCAGCCGTTCATGAGTTATGCGACATAAATGTTGCTGAGGGCCTCAAAATTTCCCCTATCTGGTCGGAATAGGTTTAGTGCAAAACGTGGTCCTTCTGAACTTTTGCATAAATTATGATAATGAGTTGGAATTAGCAACACCTTAACATCTCAAAATCTTCCTCTTACATTGACGAAGCAATGTATATACAATGATCGCCGATAAGATAAGAAATGGTACCGAGATTTTATGAACAAAACATTTTGGGGTCCGTTTGGACCCCACTCTGTCATTTTAGTCGCAAAAAAAGGTCGGGTGCTTGAGGGTTAAAGGTAGACATTTTGTTATTACGGTTGTATAACATTGCGGTAGTTAAACATTTAGTATAAAATTTGCTATTGTTATTATGGTAGTAAACCATGTTTGGTCGGCATACGGCGTGCCCCCCGGTACATGCACATGATAAACAAGCATGGACACAGAAAGTACTGGCAAAAGTTAACATGCTGGTCTCTTGCTTTTGAATGTTAATTACCAGAGATTAATTAGCACAAGCTTTTTCCTGTTGAACACAAAAAGGCATATCAACTTGATTTTTCACCTGTGTTCTCGGTAGAAGTCATTCTGGATAAAGTCGAATTTGCAACATAATAAATTTCACTTACACAAATTTTCGACTTATAGACTCCAGTTTTTGTCAAGTAATATGGACAACTCGCTGCTGTGACGTAACGTTATGTAGATCACACACGTGACTATGTGAGCAGTGGATCATAAATTGCAGAAAGTCTTTTGGGTAAGTCTGATTTTTTAATGTGTTTAATGTGAAATTACCGTATCCAGAACAAAGACATATTCTCTGATTGACCTTTCTTGAACCCTTGAAAACCGGCTCAGGCCGAAGGGTTTGTACTCAAGGTGAAATAAAGGCTTACCATGCCCTAAATAATAAAGAGGGAAGGGCATGCACAGTCAAGCAGGGTAGGAACCACGCGGATTTCTAGGACCAGAACCAGACTATCATCAGCATCATCTACTGTGTTCTGCCTATACAGTCTTTGAAGAGTCCTGTAGCTGCATCACTACGCATAAGGGAATACTCCATGGCGGACTCACCTGACCCACTCCCTATCCCCAGCACACGCAGGACAGATCCCGGCTCACACAGGAGAGAGTCTGGAACCTTGGATTCATATAGACCTTCGTTGATATCTTTTCTTCCCCCATTCACCGCCGCAAACAACCTAAACCCGGCCAAATACCGCTCTACCGAGTGGTTTATCAGCCTTCCAACCTTCGCCATTCCTGTACGTATGCAATGTATTCGCAAAACTGCAATATTTGCAAGAAATCTCGAGATATTTCACCTACCCCATGCAAAATATTGGACTGTTAAAAAATCACCCCTGCGTATGCAAAAATTGAACATTATGAAAATATATTTGCCTAAAAGTAAACTACAGGCGGCCCTGCAAAGTTACATTGGTTTAGAATTGAGATTTTGTCCTTACAAAAAATGGACTCTTTAACGGGCACCCCCATGCGCAATGGACCCTGTCAAAATACCCACTAGAAATAAATCTTAACTTGAATGTTTAAAAATCCCCCATGCAAGAATGTAATCTTCAGCGGCACTCCCATATAAAATGAACCAGTCCAAATTTAACATGAACTATTCTAAGATCTTGTTGGCCAGTACAATGAACCATTCATGGTCTCTAATTAAAAAAAAGAGACAACGGGAGTCGAACTCACGACCTTTAAGTCCAGAAGCACAATATACCTCGCGCTGTACATGTGTACCTAGAGTTAAAGAATTGTCCTCAGCCTTCTTATGTCACGTAATAATCCGCTCAGGGCCACGATCGGTTAAAGAAAAAAAAATGATGCAACTTGGGTTGCTCAACGTTAACAGTCGCCGTCTAATCGAGAGGTGTCCTCACAAATCTCAACAATGTTACAAAAACGGCTAGACTCCCGTTGGCCAACTAAAGTTGTAGTAAGAGTAGCAAATATTTCAACTATGTATGGTCCGTCGTAATTGCAGAACCTCTGAGTCAGAACTGACTGTCTAAGGTCGTAGAGCTTGCCAACCGGTCGAACCACTTAGAATCACCGTAGAACGGTTTGACCTCGATGCTAAATGTACATAATGTACATAATTGCCACGGGTGCAACAAAAAAACAACAACAACATTACACTTACATAATTTATTTTTAATGTACACTACAACCATGAAGACATTTCGTGGATTACAAAATGACAGTAAACGCCGTAACTTCCTAAACATTAACAGTTCGGCGTCGGTTAATTTGTGCTTGAGTGCATTCTAAAGTTCCCATGGATTTCGATAGCTTACCACACGGAGTGACAGTCCATTTCTTCCACCGGCCTTTGAATAGTACCAAGGAGCTTTTAATAGTACCAAAGACAAAGAAACTCACGGAGACGAAAGCATGCGCGCACACACGGACACCCCCACCCCACCCCCACCCCCCCCCCACACACACACACAGACACTCACAGACATGCACATAAACACACACACATACATACACACATACATACACACACACACACACACACACACACACACACACACAACTCTTCTTCTTAACACAAGGGGAACGATTGGAAACGTTTTGACCGGGTATCTCACCGGATCGCGTCTTGTTGCGCCAAATTGCGAAAGACATTCTAAAAGTGACGCAGAGATTCTGAATTCGGCAAAAATTTATCGTCTTTGACTTTATTCAGATTGTGACAAAACAAGACATGGTGGACAGTCGGGAGCAGGCTGGTATCGTGACCACAGACATATACATATGCAATACAAAATTAACATATGTTATTCATCGTCTAAAAGTTTTTATTGAAAGCAATTGTTAATTGAAAAACATGCAATCTGAAAAACGGCGAGATATCAATATCCTACAAAAAATTAATGATTCTATAAATAGTCGTTATTCATCATTACATATATGTGGTACAACACACACAAAAATGGAGATTCATTAATGGTTCGCGTCGCTTTGGTTTTAGTCATTTTTGTTTCTGTGAGACCCTCTTCATATTATACATGACATTGCATTTTATAGTATTTTATCTATGATATTAGATACATGTGTATCAAATGAACATTGAACATCATTTTATGACAGACTTTAATCTTTTTTGATGCGTTCAATTTTTGATGGCAAGGATAGTTTCAGTACTTGATTGGAATATAATCTTATCATCAACCACTGACGAATTACTTCGGATGTACTTCAGAGCCATTGATCTGATTTCTGGTACATCGGTGACGTACGCTGTTTTTGTCAAAAAGTCGAGAAGAACACTTCCCTCTTCAGAGTGTTCCTGGAAACACTCTGCGACGTTTATGTTCCTTTCATTCACGGAAGTGACGTAACTGATGTTCCTTGTGTCTAGCCACTGTCTGACGTCACCGGAAGTACGTAGTTCCGTCTTCAAACGGTCACCCTGGCCGAATTCCTCCCACAACTTGTACCACAGCTTCCCCATACCACGTTTATCTGTGGGAATATAATGATAATACTCTTTATCTCATATTCATTCCCCAGTGAAATATATGCATAAGAGAGTAAAGAGACCATATGTAGGGTAATGCATATAAGAAAAGAGAATACTAATAACAGCATTGATATTAAATCTAATAATACACTAAACATTAAAAAAAATGTACTACTGCATATCTGGGCTCTAGCAGCTTCTTCAGTCTTTTCTAAAGCATATGGCAACCTAACGACACAATTCCTCTATAACATAGACATTTGTGCATGACATCATGTCTAAAGGTGGGGTCACACATGCGTATATATTCAAATCCGTTTGATGTGCGTATGAGGCTCTTAGTCTCTACCAGGCTCCACAGTACAGGTCCTGGGAAAAATAGTACAAATTGGACAAATATAGATACATAACATGCCAGATGAGTTAGCTGACCGAGAAGTATGTTTAGCAACCCAGCTAACTCGTCTTGCATGTTACCTGTTTACGTTTGTCCAATTTCTATTATTTTTCCAACGACCTGTGGGGCCTGGTGGAGGCAAATACTCCCATGCGCGCCTCATACGGACTTAAATATATACGCACGTGTGAACCCACCTTTACATCTCTTTTCAAGCGGAGTTGATTTGAACAGAGACTGACCCTCGTTATGAAGATATGATTAGTAGGGTGAGATGCTTTGTTTATCCAACTACAATAATTCCAACTTTGGATCATATCGACCGTTCCCATTACTTTAAGAACTCTGGCTTCCTTTAAAAGACTCTCAAAGTAATTGGAACGGTCAAAATGAACGGACTTGAATCATGTAGCTGAGTTTCTTTTTACCATGTATTTTGTATGTAATACTATGTAAAAATCGTGCATATAGGCTTATAGGACTTACAAGGACTCTAAAATATATAAACAGTATCTCTGTTATATACTTTGTCTGACCATTGCCTCTTTTCTCATGACCTCAACGAAAAGCGGCCTGCAGGTCGATTTGAGCTTTCATGAATAAATAAAGGTGCAAACAAACAAACAAACAAACAAATATATGAATAATCTCATGTCTAAAAGCTACCAACCAACAGTATGAGAGCGCTGCTGACGACCTACATACACACCCACGAAGAACTAGCCTAGCTGACGTGGTGTACCGCTGTGTACCTTCCTATGGGTCGATAGTACCCGATTCAAATAAATTACTCTCTTTATTTCCGTTTATAACACATCAATTGCAATAAAACATCATTATATAATGATCACTCAAGATATATACATTAAAAAATTAATTAAACTTCAACAAAACGTGCTAAGTAATTCCTTTTCGCCGATAACAACAAAACCGCTCCCTGCATGAAAACTCGCCAGG